>BQNB010176757.1:0-13031 GCA_026074375.1 Tanacetum coccineum
CTACTACAACGGTTAGGTACTCTGCCTAAGGAGTTGTAAAACTTCTTGTAGAAGTCCCTTACGATGACTGCATCACTAAACTAAGTTAATTTAAACCAAGTTAATCCTATTCTATGTTAAACCTATGCTAAACCTATGTTAATCCTAATTCTAATGGATAAAGGGGGAGGTTTTCAGTGTAACATCCGAGAATTTTCGAAATTTCGAATGGCGATTTTTCCCTTTGACTTTTAGGTCTGGCTTGACTTACAAGAACAACCATCTAAATCACGTTTTCACGGCTCGGACCCTAAAGCAATTCTATGTGAAACGACATTCCTGACAACTTTTCAGTTTTGCCCGAGACCTGGAAACGAGCCGAAAAGGGCTAAAACAGCACCGCAAACATTTTTCGAACAATATACAACGCGGACACACAAAAACAATTAAATTTGTTTTAATTATCAGTATTTATTTAATAAAAATATTAAATAAATTAGTCATCATTTTAATTAAAAGTGTTGCAGATAACGCGAATACTCGAGTTGAAATCCAATTTTATTTTGGACAAGACGAAACCGGTTCACAAAATGAATAACAGATATTTTATTAAATGTTATAAAATATTTATGAAACATTATCAAGTAAATACTCATTTTTATCAGAAAAATGATTCGGAAAACAATGGCGCAGGTTTCGTGTGTTGAATCGTCCGTTAGGTCGCTCAAATGAGTCCCGAACCATTAATTAACAAAATTTACACTTTTGGTCCCTGTGGTAATGTTTATAAAATCCACCCTAGACTTTCATGTGTCTTACACTTTGCTTTTAAATTTTCGTGTATAAATAGAAAACACTTTAGGGTTCATTTCATTTTAGTTATAAAACCTAGCCACATTTATACACCCTCCCTTCTCTCTCAATATTTTTCCGGCCACTCCAGCCGAGCCACGCCACCACAACCTCCACAACCATCTCTATCACCTCGTCACTCTCTCCATGAGGGTGCGTTCGGTTCTGTCGTTAACCCATGAAGGGTGTTTGTTTGGTTGGTTTCGATTCGGCACCACGAAGGGTGCGTGTGGTTTGGTGTAATCAACCAAAGGGTGCGTTGGTGTGTGGTTATACTCAACCATAGGCTGCGTTTGGTTTTCACGCGATGCGTTTGGTTTCGTCTGTCGCATCATAGGGCGCGTCTGTTTACTCGATTCAGCACCATCAGGGTGCGGTTGGTGTTTATAACAGTCGACAGGGGTGCGTTGGTTCTCATGGAGTAACAACTAGGGGTGTTTGTTTTGCATTGTAGCAGCCGTAAAGGTGTGTTTGGTTTGTGTCACGCGAAAAGGGTGCGTTTGTTGTGGTCCAACAACCAAGGGTGCGCTTGGGGTTGTAAAGACTAGGGTGCGTTGGGTTGTTATCTCACAACCATAGAGTCCGTTTGGCTTGTGACAGAAATCCCACCAAGGGCGTGTTTGGTTTGGATAGGGTTTGGCACTAAGGGAGCGTTTGGCTGTGCAGTCTCAACGCATATGGGGTGCGTTCGATTGGCAGGTTCACAACAAGGGCGTTTGGGTTGTGATAAACAAAATAGGGTAGCATTTGGATTTGTTATAGCCAACAAAGGGTGCGTTGGGCTCTTGTAGAAGCTGAGTAGGGTGCGTTTGGATGGCTGTATAACAGCCATGATGCGCGTTTGGTGTTGTTTATAACCAACTAGGGTGCATATAGTTATGGTTCTCAGCCAAAGGGTGCGTTTGGCTGGTTTGGCAGCCCTTAAGGGTGCGTTTGTTGCGCTGTATAACAGCCAAACAGGGGCGTTTGGATGGCTGTTTTTATAAACATCCATTTCGGGGGGGGGTTGGTTTATACCAACGCTAGCGGGTACGGTTGGTTAGTAGCAAATCTGTTAGGTGCGATTTTGGTTGTGCTGACATAACAGTTCGCCCCACAAGGGCGTTTGTTGTGTGGTTAACAGTCGAAGGACGTTTTGGACAGCGAGCACGAAAAGGGTGCGATGTCTGTAAACATGATAGGGTGCATTTTGTATTTAGAGAAGGCAACAAAGGATAGTGATGATCAACGAGGGTTAGTTTGGTATATATAACCTTAACAAATAAAAATATATCAAGATTTGATATAAATATTAAAATCGGCCCGGTGGTTAATTGGTTAAATAAATGTGACTAATTATCTTTCAGATACATTATATTAGACTGGTAAGGAATATAAAATACTATGATTCGTAACGAAGTTATAATATGGAAATGATGTTTATTAAACGATAATTAATAAACACCCTTGAATTGTTAGAATGTTTTCTATTAAATTAAATTGGAAAGTGATTTGCAACAAAGTCGTTCGACTTTGGCTCGTATTTAATAAACGGAAAGGACATGGCTAAATATATATATATTTCCAATATTTTAGTAAAACGTTTTTACTATAAACTCATATTGTGTTTAACGTATAAAAGGGACCAAGTTATATTTTTAAAGGATACATTGACTTGTATTAATGCAAGATCCCACAAATAAACGAAAACTATACTTTACATTGAGACAATAAATTTTAGAACCGGGACGCCTATTAGGAACGAAATATGATTTAAAAAAAATATTATATTATATTTTATAATTGTCAGCTAGAAGATAACCTAATAATTGGTGTAAAAGGCTTTACAACCATCGGTTAATTTAATTGGTAATCTTAAAACGTACGAATACGTTTATACAAGAACTTTTTATTAAATTAAGTAATGATTTCAGAAAACGAGTCAGACTAATTGGTTTAATCATTTTACTCACACTTATTATATAATACCTACAAGGTATTATATACTTTTCATTAATCTTTGGATTGCTGTCTTTGTTATTTCGGTTCTAAAAACGGAAGGTCTAAAAATAGTAACTTTCTTTAAATATTAGAGATAAGTTATATTGGACGGAAAATAGTATATATACATAAAATATACTAAGGGTTAAGGTTTAAAGACGCGCAAGTGGATTTCTCATCACATGTATATATGTATGTATACATATTAAAATATGTATGATTTCGTCGTTACGATGTACGCATCGTTGATCGTATTTAATACGTGTATTATAATAGAGCGACATAATTATAGGTCGTGGCCGAGATCGTTGCAGATTCGGTTGTGATTTATTTGGATTATTTGATCGTGGTCTTTGATCAAGGTGAGTTTATAGCCCCATGTTTTACTGGTTTTACATATATTTTTGGGGTGAGAACATGCTTGTTTACAAATGCATTTACAGGATTGTTTACAAATTGGTTTACATACTCATTTACATAGCTCGCTATGGGATACATTACTTGACTTCATTTTTGGTCACGAATGCATACTTTACTTTTGAAATGATTATGGATTAGCTTAAGTTGCATGAACTGTTAATTACTCGGAGGGTAAGCGCGAATGTTATAAGATAGATCTATTTGGGATTGACAATCCCCGTTCGGGTGACTAGCTATCACTGGGAACGAACGTTATACCATGTCGGATTACGATTTGATTGGCGCCTGCGGGGCCAACAATCATTACTGCCCGGGTGTTCTTGGAGGGAACACCCATGATGGGAACATATTATTTGCATACATGCCCGGGTGTTCTTGGAGGGAACACCCATGAGGGGAACACATTATTTTTATTACTGCCCGGGTGTTCTTGGAGGGAACACCTACGATGGGTACATTCTTACGGTGCCTTGAATAAAGTGGCATACATACAAGTCTACGTCGCAGTTTCATGAACTTAGAGTAATCGTAATCATTGTTTTATACTCACATGGATATTTACGTTGCCTTGAATAAAGTGGCAATACATACTTGAAACATTTTGGTGACATTAAATTGGTCATGCATTCTTTATAAATCTTTGGGATAAGATTGGTACTTTTGGTGACATAAAATGTGTCGTGCATTCTTTATAAATCTTTGGGATTTTTACATGGTACTGTGATGATACAGTGGATTACATTCATATTTAAACTAATCTATGAACTCACCAACTTTAATGTTGACACTTTTAAGCATGTTTTTCTCAGGTGAATAGATGCTTGGATTATTTGATGTGCATTGGAGTCTTTACATTCAAGTTTTTCATGGTGATGCAATTATGGGACAACTATTATTTTGATTTCAGAAAATCAACGAGATTGTTTTACAAACGACACATTTAGAGGTCGTTCTCTTGTATCTAGCGCTGTGTATTATGAAGTAGCACCCCAAGTGGTATTCCGCTGCGTTGTCATATTTTTGGGGGTGTTACAGATTGCATTGAGACGACTCTGCTACCATCATAATCATATTTACCTCTTTGAAAAACTTTATCTTTTAAATAACTTTTTCTAAATTCATGCGTTAACCGTTTGTCAAAGAGATTTTAAACTTGTAGAACATATGACCCTCTAATAAAAAAACCAAAAACAGAACCACCAAAAACCAGACCGAACTTTTTGTTTGAGGTTTGGTTTTAAAAAACTTAAAGCAACTTTTGGTTTGGGATTTGGTTTTAGCCAAAAACCGCCTGAGACCGTTTCATGCTCACCACTAATCAAAAATTTTTATACTCGTAAAAAAATTTATGTGCATATGATGACTTAATGTTCTGGGTTCACCCCTCTTTTTGTTATGAGTATGATTCAAGTGATGGTTGTGTAAAAGAGTCAAGTTTGCATCCATGTAAAGGGAGATAACTTTAGTGAAAAGAATGGGGAATTTGATCCTGATAAGTCACAAAGTGTTATCGATAATGACTCAAGCTTAAGTATAAGTGATTGTTTCCTTAAGTGTTGGAATGATTGTAGTTGTGTTGGGTTTAATAGTAGTAATACCAAAGAGACTGGCTACGTTATTTGCAAAGGGAGCAATAACTTTTTTGTTAATCCAGGTGCCAACTCTACATTAAAATATGTAATCAACCAAAATCAAATCAGTCCAGGTACAATCTATAATGTTAAACCAATAGTTTTGCTACCATTTGTACCTAGTTGAATCTAAACGAGCCAATATGCAGGAAACAAGCAGCAAAAAAGCAAAAAATGGCTATGGATGCTTATAGGTGTTGTTATTCCTTTGGTTTTCCTTTGTTTGGGGTTTTTATTAAATATATAATATGTTTCACGAAATATATTTAAACGGTCATTAGTTTTTGTTAGACGCTTAACTAACTTAACATATCCGTTAAATGCAAAAGAGAAGGACTTAAGGGTCGAAAACCGAATCCCTTATCCTCCTCCCTTATAGAACACGAGAGATGGAAGAGAGATGAATCTTTCCTTGAGATGACAACTACTAAAAGCTTTAAGGATATACACCAGCTTGAAAAAAAGACGATGGGAAAGGAAACGGTTTGCTACTATTTAGTTTTTCTACTATCATGGCTGCCACAGATGACTTTTCACTTGAAAATAAGCCTGGACAAGGTGCTTTTAGACCAGTGTACAAGGTAACTTACCTTTACTTTCACGATATAAAATGAATGTCGTGTTCTTGAATTTTTCTCTCCAAGCCCTCAAAGATGATATAATGATATTACCAAACAAGGGAAACTAAGTGATGGACGAGAAATTAGAATCAAAAGGCTCTCAATAACATTAGGGAAAGGACTTGTAGAATTCAAAAATGAACCGATACTCATAGCCAAACTCCAACACACAAATCTTGTTCGTGTTTTTGGGTGTTGTATTCATAGGGAAGACAATATGTTAATATATGAATATATGCCTAACAAAAGCCTAGATTTCTTTCTTTTCGGTAACAAGTTTGTATAGTAAGTGCACATAGTGGTGTTTTACTTGTTGATTTCATTTACTCTTTCATTTTCTTGCAGATAAAAATAGAAAGACGGAGCTAAATTGGCCTAAAATGTTTAACATCATTGAAGGAATAGCTCAAGGGTTGTTATACTTGCATAAATACTTGAGAATGCAAATTATTTATAAAGACTTAAAAGCCAATAAAATTCTTTTAGATGAGAAATTAAACCTTAAAATTTTTGATTTTGGTATGGCAAGAATATTTAAGGAGAATGAGACAGAGGCAATGACTAACAAGGTCGTTGAAACATAGTAAGTCATTTAGTTAAACCTTTGCTGTCATGGTCAATATCAGAATGAACTTAGATTTATTATTATCTTATATAGGAGAAAAGAATAAGATGGTGAATATGCAAAGAGTATCTTGGTAATTAGTTATTTATAAGATTTAATACACCCTTATTTCTTGAATGTAAACTCAATGTTGTTTTATTCAGTGGCTATATGTCTCTAGAGTATGCAATGGAAGGGACTTTATCCATCAAGTCCGATATCTTCAGCTTTGGAGTCTTGATCCTGGAAATCGTTAGCGGAAGAAGAAATAGTAGCTTCCAAGGGCGAACCTAGGGGGTTCTTGGGGTTCATGGGAACCTGATGTTGGTCGCGTAATGTACTCTTTGGTAAAAATTTTAGTTTTTCAAAATGAACTCGGTCCCAAAATTTTGTGTCACGTAAATATTACTTAATCCACTAATATGTTAAAAATAAGTTTATTTATCATCAAAACTAGGGGAGAACAACAAAACCCAAAAATCCGCCCAAATAAAATCGAACCAATTCTAAAACCGATGGTACGATTTTTGTTTCTAAAACCGAAAGTTTTGGTTCGGTTTTAGGGTCTATATTAGAAACCAAACCGAAAAAACCAAACCCCCCATAATGGGTCTAACATAAAATCGAATTTTCGAATATCTTAATTGAAAACTTTTATCTGAAATTTCAGATATTTGAATTGAAAAAACTTAGGTAAAATAATGGGTCAAACACAAAACTATCAACGTAAATTTCGGATATCCAAATTTGTGATATAACTAGTTATTGAGAAATCTATTAAATTATTCAAATTAACAACAAAAGATTATTGTCGAAAATATTTCATGTCATATTTTCGCTTTAGTCAACAAGCAGCCATGAGACGACTCTAATACCATCATAATCGTACTTACCTCTTTGAAAAATCTTTATATTTAAAATAATATTGTCTAAATTTATGCAGTAACCGTTTGTTAAAAAGATTTCAAACTTGTAAAATACATGGCCCTATAATGAAAAAATCGAAAACCGAACCACAAAAACCCAAAAACCAAAAAGACCAAACAAAACTTTTGGTTCGGGGTTTGATTTTAAAAAACCTAAATCCAAACTTTTGGTTTGGGGTTTAGTTTTAGCCAAAAACAGTCCGAGACCGCCTCATGCTCACCCTTAATCAAAACCCTTTATACTCGTAAAAAAATCTACGTTAACCTGATGATTTAGTGTTATGGGTTCGCCCCCGAAGATAATGTGTACTTATTTCATTTGAAAATTATCTTCCTTTCTGATATTGTTGTACATGATCTCAAAATAATTGTCTACTACTAACAATAGTATTTAGATATTTTTAAGTTTTTTTTATTACGATAGTCAAGATTGTTATTTACAAAATTAAAAGAATGCATAAATTAATAGTTAAAAGGGTTAAGTTGTTTTTATTGGCTTTCGTAGAAACTAAACGAATAATAATGTAATTTTCTTAAATTGTGCATTTTTGTGTGTGAGTAAAACTTTTGGTACAAAAATGTTAGTGGATTATTTTATTATTCTGGCTCATGATTTGATTAGGATTCGACCCATTGTTTGCATTTGTTTAGGTTTAAGCCTATTTGTTATAGTTATATATACCTTGACATGTATTTCATACTGTGGTCAATGGAAAAACTTTTAACGTATGGGCCTGGCCCATGTGGGCCGTGGAGTTAGATGATCGAGAAAATGTACCAGACCTGGAATTCGTGTTACCAGAAGATGTATTTGAGTTCAACTGCTAAGACGATGTTGAATGGTTCGACCCACCAAAAGACTCCCGAGCCGAATTTTCATGTAGAAACTTGAACGTGTTGCCAAACCTACCAAAACCACGACTAAAATTATTCCAAGGACTTGCAGTAAAGCGAGTGTCATGGTCGGGAGTATAAAGGCAAAGAATCTGAGTCTTCTTGGAAAATGGTGGTGGTGTTTTCGATGTGAAATCATGCTCTTTGGTGTAAGGTTATTGCAGCTATTCATGGGGTCGATGGGGGTCTCTCGACTTTGATGGGTGCTTGTCTAAAACGAGATGTATGGGATGGAATTATAAGTTGCGGTTCTGCTATTGATGACCTTAGAATTTCTTTTAGAAATTCTTTATGTCCAAAGATTGGTAATGGTGAGGAGATTTTGTTTTGGAAAGACGAATGGTACGTAGTTGGTCTTCGTCTAATGGATAAATTTCCTCGCTTATACGCCTTCGAAGTTGATCAAAACTATTTTCTTAATACTCGCTGGAGATTGGTGGATGGCAACTGGTGTATTAGTTGGAATTGGAGGGTAAATCCTCGAGGTAGGTCTCTTTCAGACCTTTCTGATTTAAAAAACCTGGTTAATATTTTAACCCTTCATGACGGTCATTGTGACGGATGATTATGGCGTCTAGACTCAAATAACTTATTTCCAGTTAAGAAGCTCTCTGATATTACCGATTCTTGGTTGCTCGCGGGCTATTGTTTAGGTCAAAAAAACACACTCATGGAACCGTCTTGTTCCAAGGAAAGTCAACATTTTTGTTGGATGGCAATTTTGGATAGGCTCCCAGTTTTGACAAAGATTGACAATCGCGGAATCTACATTCTTTCTGTCTTATGTCTTTTTTGCGAAGATGTTCCTGAATCTTTAGATCACATTTTAGTTGCTTGTCCGAAGGTAAAATTTATTTGGCGTAAATGTTTAAGTTGGCGGGGGGTTAAATTTCCTGATGGTGGACTGGACTTCACTAATGTGATAAATGGGTCATTATGTCAACATATCCCATCTCATCTTCATAAAGTATTCCAAGGCGTTTGCTTCATAACAATGTGAGCTGTTTAGACGTGGAGAAACAAAATAGTTCACTCTAAAGTGGAGGATAAATTGGTGTGATTGGTGAAGATATTTTCGCGCTCATTCAGTCCAATTCACTTCTATGGATCTCCAACAGGTTTCCTAAGGGCAAGTTCAATTTGAATGTTTGGATCATAAATCCTTCTAGCATTTGTCCTATGGTAGATGATGTGGTTTATGTTGGAATATGGTAGTTGGATCCGCATGTTATACGGTCAGAAATACGTGAGCCTATTAGGGGCACGCACGTTAATACACGAAGAATATGTTTTATTACTTTACGAAATAAATATTTAAATAGTCGTTAATTACGTTACTTGTTTGACTAATTTAACGGGTATATTAAATATAAAACCAAGGGACTAAACCGGACAAAACCCGAACTATAAAGGAGGCCTTGTTTGGCCGGCTCCCTAGATGCTTCTAGAGGGGTGTTTGGCCGGCTATTGGAGAGGAAAAAGGAAGGAGGAGATTTGTGATAAATATGGAAAAGATATTTATCTTGTTCCAAAAGCTTTAGGGTTGGGTGACTATATAAACCCCCACCCTAAACCTCATTTATCATTCATCACAAACCCTAAACACCTAGAAATTGACGCTCCCTCCTCCTCACTTAAATCGACCGAATTTCCCTTTTATGGGATCTCGGTTCCTCCCCATTAACCCTAACTGAAACCCTAAAACCCTTTTAGGGTTTTTGGTTCTTCTACTTCAAACCAAATTGACCCAAAACCCTTTAGGGTTTTTTTGGTTCATTCATTCTCCTTGCTTGACGATTATAGATCTACACGTGGTGTTAGTTTTGGTGTTCTTCCTAGCTCAACACAACACATAATCCTTTCAAGGGTTTACGGTTTAAAGGTTACAAGAATTAGGTTTTGGTACAAACCCTGATTAGGTTTTACTTGTTTCGATTACAAGAGCTCACAAGGGTGCGTTTGGTAATCGATTATAACACTTGGGTGTTTGGTTCATGAAGTCAAGTCTAGACAGCTTGGCGTGTTCCGTTGACGTGATTGTGTGAGTAACCATAGAGGTGGTAATTTAACCACTTCGTTTTTAAGATTAAGATATGGTGTTAGTTTATTGATTTAACTCAATAAACAAAAGGTTAGTAAATTACTTGTTTAATTTATATGTGTTAATCTATATGCTAAAACTAGATCTATTTCGCTGTGTACTCATAGTTAACCTGGTTACCTAGTTTGTTAAATCCCATCAGTGGCATCACGAGCCAACTCGTTTTGGCATTAGGGTTACACGTTTTTGAATTATATCATGTCTTGAATTGTACACGCCTAGATTTAATTCATATGCTTGATCTGATGTGTTTTATATTTTATTTATTGTTTTCTTGCAAATATGACAAAGATTATGCAAATCCTTGCCATAATTAAATAAAATTTATAGATCTAGATCTTGAAAACTAATAATTGTTAATATAGGTTAAAAATGAATAAAATTAAATTGTTAATTTAGTAGATTTGTTTTCTTTTTATAGTAGATCACATTATATATCTAAAAGATCTTAATTTTTATTTATGATAATTAAAATCTTTTATTTTTGAAAATTAGATCTTTTAAATATTTAGTCTGATTTTGTTTCTTTTTTCGGCCATAAGACCTACTCAATCACTTTTGTGATGAATGGGGCGATCTAGGCACATTGATGAAAACCTAGTAAGGGTCTTATGGTTTTCCAATTGGGGAAGACTCGCTTGAGAACTCGGATTTTACATGTTTACTTGTTGAATTAATGTCATCTTTTGTATTTGTCTAGATATGTGCATATTTTTACTTGATTACTCGTTTACACGTCTAATATGTATGCAATACGGACTAATACTTATAGTGCAAGATGATATTAAAACTAAGTCTATTAATTACACACATAATACATGTTCATTGAGACCTGCTAGTTGTTCTGTGGAAAACTTGTTTTTGTGAAAATTAATAAGACTCTAAACTATGAAACTTGATTTCAAGATTAATTAAAAACTGGACATTATGGATTATTGAGATGTACCGCTCATCCACTAGAACAAACTATAAGATAAGTTTAAGGCGAACATTCCTAAAGAATCTAGGTTTTTAATACGCTTCACGCTGACCTGGTTCTCCGCTTCTTTGCGCGTTCGATTGGAGTTACCGAGAACCAATGTATCACTACAATGTCATTTATAAAAGGTTTTTGAAATTAGTGCTACAAAGTTGTTTTGCATGCCTGTTTATACACACTTTTAACACTTTTATGTGTACACCCCTATGTAAATTTTAAGTCAATGCCAGCCAACCAAGAACACGTGCATTTGGCTTGGCCTCTCTGGTCGAACCTCAGGGTCATTCCAACCTATGGAAAATTTGGTTCACTGGTCAGACCTCTAACTATTTTTGCGCGTTCATGCTTGGTGGACTTAAATCCGGTTACCTCGTCAGACCTCGGACTTGAGGCATAAGATGAGAACTAAACATGCTCATGACATTATTATATGATTACTAATGTTATGACTGCTCTTATAAATCTAAGAGTTGCATTAAATGCAATTAACGCTCGTTGCTTACCTCTTGCCGTACTTATTACTCACTGGTCAGACCTCTGGTCATAAGTGGGAGGTCAAGTAGGATCTTAGTCTTAATTAGTAAATTAATTGGGTAGTTAATTGTATTAAGAATTTAATCATTGAAAATACTAAATTGAACTTTCTATGTTCTGATTAATTGTGTTATTGCAACATAATTGGTAAACGAAAGATTGTTTTCTCATAGAAGACAAACATAGTCTATTTTCCTGGTAAGAAGAGTGAGACTTACTCATGTCTCTTCTCATTGGTTGACAAGAATAAGATAGGGTTATAATTGAATTTTTTCCTCAATTATAATTAAACTCACTTTCAATCTTTCATTACCCTTTTCTGGTTCTGAAATCTTTGAAAGATAAAATATTTGTGTAACTAGAGAACATTTTGTCTATAGCTACCAAATAATGACATCTTGCACTTGTTACAATGTATAAGTTTAAACCGCAATGAGTAAAGAAAATTGCTAGCAGGTATTCTAGGTATATTATCTTGGACTCACATTATTCCTTAAAGTGCTAAATACCCTTGTAGCTATGCAGACGATAAAGGAGGAATTGCATGCTAAAAATCAAGTTAAATGAGAGCATGAATGGCTAGTCCCTCATCTACATAAGTAAAACTTCATATACTCTGGTCAATACCTAAGTACATTACTACTTGTAGGCATTCTAAGAGAGTGAGGAAGTAAATAAATCACAATTTACTTTTTACTGGTGATGTAACACTTACAATGTTGACATATCCAGTGGGAGCTTTGCGTTTTATTACTGAAAATACATTCATGTAATGTTGTCAATTTCAGTGGGAGCTACAAGATTTATCTCCTTGTTAGTTACCCATATTATTTCTAGCTTGCTTTGAAACAATTCATTACTTTTTGAATATGAACGACCGTAGTTTAAGGAAAACTGCATTTTATTTTATAAATAACATGTTGCCTTTCCGATGTTGCTTTATGAAACGTTATCTATAGAATAATAATCCACAATTCCTTATTAAACGTTATGGTTCAAAATCTACTTGTAGTAACTATGACACTATCATATTGTTTATACGATTGAGCGCTTGTCGCATTTTTATCTACATTACATCATGTTGTCCCGTGCACAAGTGGGAGAAATCTTAAGTGTGTGCTAGGAAAAACATATAACAATATGATTATTAGTTTATCTTGACCGCAAGGTAAGAAAGCTAATAAATCTACTAGGACTTAAACACACGCGATGTTTGTTGCCCTATTACATTTAAGTGTCAAGATATAATGTAAAGCTACTTCAACTTATTTTGACTATATGATTTAGTCAAAATAATTATGGTTAGTTATATAATCATGATTATGAAGTATCAAATTAACTTGAAATTACCATTGAACTTAAGAGTTTGCGTTCATGATTATTTAGTTAGTATAATTATGTTTACTTGTTAAGACATAATTAAAAAGTCCTTGAATTAATCAATGACTGATAACATAAAGTATGTAGTAACATTGTTATGTCTTCTTGTTAACATATAAACAATAAGGTCC
>BQNB010176764.1:0-13030 GCA_026074375.1 Tanacetum coccineum
GTAATGTTATTTAATTTTATCGAGTCTGTCTTCCCAGAGATCAATACGGTGTATCTGTTCCATACCATACGGCATATTGATTATTTTGACGTTATCAGTCTTTACTTTTTATTCACTTAAAAAAAATTATTGTCAGATCTGTTAATACGGCGTATTCATGCACATGATACGGCGTATTCAATAGACTGACTCGTATTTAGTTTAGTTAAAATTAACCATTGGTACCAAGATAGGAATGCACATGTCTTTCCTACGTTTTATACAGGACCTCGTAAAAGAAATATCGACGAATATTGGTAGAGAATTCACAAATCTGGAGAACTTGAAGTGTTGGAGTCTTGAAACTTCAAGGCGGCTGTTCAACACAATCTTCCTAATAAACTCAACATGGAGAATCTGCCGAGCAAATATCAGGGGAGTTTCTCATTCTAATTCTTTTTAATTCCCGTATTTAATGTTTTATCTATACAACGAGGATGTTGTATAATTCAAGTGAGGGGATGGGAATTAGAATTTATACTTGTCCTATTTTTCACACTAAAATGCTTAAATTATGCTCAAATTTAAAAAAAATTCAAGCATACTTTTGTGAAATTACTTGATACATAACCCGCACACAATAACCCTTGTTAGATATTGTGAGGATTTAACCTTATCCGTTTCTAAATGTTTACCCAAATTCCACAAAATATGAGTGTGCCAGTGATGTAGTAGACTTCAGAACTTGGCTTGGTATATCTATTGAAGACGACAATGATAAGTACTATGGATTTAGATGGAGTAACTTGTTTAAATTGGTTTTTACATGTTTCTTATTAACTAACTACACCGGTTAGTTAACCCCCATATAAACCCTTTGTTTACACTCACTTTAAGAGTAAGATACCCCTAGAACTTTAAAGAGTAGATACACTAGAACAACCCATAGAGCCAAACTTTTAAGGTACTACACCAATTATTTTGTTCTGTTACAACCTTTAACACCTTAGCCTACCCTGTTAATTTAAGTTTAATTTTACAGTTGCTAGTTCTTAAAGTGTAAAGTTTTGTATTTTTTCCCGATCTTGTGTCGTATTTTGGGGGGGTACGGTTATGGGAAGAAATTTGCACATCGCAAATTGGAATGTATATTAGTAAGTCCCAAACGCATGTATTTTTACTACCATCGCAATCAATGGTACGTCCGAAGAATGAAGAATTATCGAAGGAATTATCCGAAATGATTATGATCGTGAAGATGGTGAAACTACAACCAGTTTTGTAGTATAGTGTTTATAAAAAAAAAGAAAAAAAATCGAAAAAATTAGAAAAAAGAAAATCACAAAAAAAGAGAAGGAAAGTTTAAAGATAATCGTTTTGCAACTACCGAAGGAATTACACGAAGGATCGATTATTCGTTGATACAAATTGACGAGTAGAGTATTGTAATAAAGTGGAAGATATCGCCACTTCTGCCTGTAAATAGTAAAGTTTGAGATGGAATGGGGTAAGTTAACCGTTACGGGAACGCCAACTAAGGTTGTTGTTTTTGATCTATGATCAAGACGTGTAATAGTTTGTGTCTTATCATTGGTAACGTCGGAAAAACATTTCTAAGCAACTTGTATTGTTAGACTTTAACTAGTTTGATTTGGTAATTTTATTTACACCAGATTTAATTCAAATTTCCTAAATCATTAACCATGGGTTTTTTGCGCTAATAGGAAGTGATCGAGCATGCCATGTACTATTCCGTCATTACGGCCATGTAATGCATTTCTTATTAACTGCCTTGTTGGTTTTATTACTATTGGTGAAGAGTTAGAAGATCCAGACCCTAGTATTACTCTAACTATTCATACTCTTTAGCTTATTCGAGTGGAGATGAGCAGTCACGATATGTCTATCCCAACGATTAACGGGTTGTTATGTGTGGTCTTTGTCCCTCGTCTGGAATATTGGTATCGATAAAGATTAATTTCGAGTAGTTCAACCCTAAGCTTAGTCAACAATACCCATATTTTACATATATAAACTTGTTACTCCCTTAGCTTTAGCAGTGGAGATGTTGTATCCTTGCCAAGCTTATGATAGAATATTCATCACGATCGAGCAATTAAGCGAATTACCAAATGAAACCACATAGATTAGTTGAGTGATTGAGTGTTTTCATTTCCTATTTTCGTGAGGTGTTTGGTTAGTACCTGTATAGAATCGAATAAATGGCTTTAACAGAAAATTTCCTTAGGGATACATTTTTTATAAACTCTAAAGGCTATTTGAGGACAGTAGGAGTCAAGTGGGGGATATTTAATGACATCAATAACGTCTATTTATTAGCATCATTTATCTATGTATTTTAGAACCAATTTTCATATAATTATTGCAAAAGAAATTGATACTTAAACGTTTTATTATTTGAGAATTACTAGTAATATATGGAGTACTTGGTGATATATCAAAGGCTCGCATCTTTGGAGCTTAAATGAAGATATTTTAAAGATTAATGATTCTGACTACCAATACGCCATATCCATCAAGGAAGATACGGCGTATCCGCGCCTGCACTCACCAAATACCACAAAGGAAACAAGCTCAATACGTCGTATCCAGAAGAAGATCAATACGCCATATTCAAGATATAGTATGTGAATATTTTGGAAGATATTAAACGTGGTCCCCACTCCAAGAAACTCTAATACGCCGTATCCATCCCTTTTGGGATACTGCCTAATGAGAACCGACTCCAGGACCCTATAAATACAAAACTCATAACAGTTTTTAAAAGTGTGCTAATCATATTCCTCCGTTACCTAAACCACAAAAGTCAATTTCAGAGGAGAAAAAGAGCATGAAGAGGTCTTGCAACGCATCCAATCCTAGAAAGACAACTTGTAATTTTCCTTATACTTTTGTAATCGTTTCACTTTTGGTATCATTCGTTAACTCGGTTAGTTTACCTGCTAAAACAATAACTCTTGTATTAAATATGATGTTTGAAAGGCTATTACCTTCGGGTATACCATTATGATAAAGATCGAATGTTTTGTTTTGTTTAATCATCTAGATGTGCTTAATTTATCGTTGAATGCTTGTTTATGTTTATCAATTCATACTTTTTACTGATTTTTATTCGACCTATTTTGTTTTCATTCAATTAGATCTAGTGATACGGACCAAGTAATCTAGATGTCGGGATAGCTCTCCATATAGTGATTTATACATCTAGATCAGCGGATCACACAGGTTATTGTCCTTCTAAAATGCATGCAAAGAGATAATGCTTCTTGCTTCTGCTTTAACTAGTTAACAGAATCCTGCCTTTGGATTTTATTTGAACAGTTGACTAGTTAGGTTGTAATCTAGATAATTTCAAAAAATAATGTTCTTATTACCATGGATAGTTGGACAAGTGGACTACTAGTGTATAAATTACCATTAAGCAGTAAGTGGGTAAAGTCTCTATGAGCTAGGGTTTAACAAGATCACCATTGCTTTAATCCCTAAGATAGATTATAATCAGGTAATAAGGATGCTTTATGCGGATGATTTAATTGTGACATAATTAATGTGTCTAGGTCTTAGGATGAAGTCCCGCCTAATTCTAAGAATGATATGCCTCTTCGAGATAAGTAATCATTGTACTGAATAAACAAACTAACTTCTAATTGGATTAATGATGGCTAATACAATTTTCTATCATAAGGCTCGACCGCTCTTTTATCTTTTGTTAATTTGCTTGTGTGGGTTAAAGTGTCTTGAATTGATTGTAGTCACTAACCAAACTCGTGCCAGTCTCTCAGGCTGAAAACCCCTTTACCTATTAGAATTAGGATTAGAACTAACATAAGATTAGTATAGGTTTGACTTAGATTAGAATTAACTTACATTAGATAAAACAATATATAAATAAATTAAGAGATTTAACCTCACTTCAAGTGTTCGACACCTTACTTACTACGAATCTACTATCGACCGTGTACACTGCCCGTTAAAGTGTTGTTTTTAGGTATAGTCGGCATAAAATAAATAGTAAAACTTGATACATAAATAACACCTACACAAGGACACATCAGCAACCCATATTCATATAACAACTCAAGACAATATTTTTTCTAAGACATACATAAATCATTCTCATTTTCTAAAATTTCAATTCCTAGAAAATACTTTAAAACCCTTAAGTCTATAATCATGAACTTTGTGCTTCAAAACTTTTTAAACTCTTTGATTTGAGAATCATTATTACCAGTTATAACAGTGTCACCTACATATACAAGTAGAGCAACAAACACAGACTCTTGTTGTTTCACATAAAGAGAATAATCAACTTTACTCTACTTAAAGCCATGCTCAGCTAAAGTAGTGGTGAGCTTAACATTCCACTTCCTTGATGCTTGCTTTAGCACATACAAAGATTTATTCAACTTACACACTTTAGTCTTATCAACACTATTATATCCTTGATTCAACTTCATATAAAAATCTTTAACTAAATCACCATACAAGAAAGCATTATTCACATCCAATTGATATAAAAGCCAATCATTAACAACAATAATACTAATAAGACATCTAACAGTAACCATCTTAACCACAAGACTAAAGGTTTCATCATAGTCAAAGCCTTCTCTTGGGAAAAAAAATTTAGCCACAAGCCTAACTTTAAGTCTAAAAATTTAATCTTTAATAAAAGGCTACTAGCTCCATTCTTTGCAATCATACAAATGGCTTATAGTTGCACCATCTTTACATTTTTAGCACACAAATGGCTTAAAGTTGCACCATCTTTTTAATTTTGAACACTTTGTTAGTTTTATACCATGTAACTAACATGTGTATGCTACAAAGGTATATATCTTTTTATTATTGCCCCTGTAGCATATGATACAATACACATATCCCCCCACTTAAGATGAACAATATCTAAAGTGATGATACATGGGGGTCTTTATAGATTAGTAATGATAGGTCTTCTATGAATGTGCAAAATTTCTAAACCCCTCTCCCTGAACCATGGACTTAAGTAGCCAAAAATTTCATCACAAAGAATATAGACTATAGGTTTGGCTAAGATGAAATGGTGTAATGATACATTAAGGGGTTCAAACAAGGATTGGCTTAACAAGGTGATCTAGGGGTATCTTGCACTAAAAGTGTGAGCAAATAAGAGTTTTACACAGGAGGTCGACAAGTCAGTGTAACAAGTTGATAAAAACACATATATAAGCTGTTTGGGTGAATTCCTAAGATGTTGCCTTCTTAAACTGTCTATTCTTGCTAATCAATTAGGTCTTGATAAGATGTACATGCCACATTCTAAAGTCTAAAATACTACCAGCACACTCATATTTTTGGTGGATTTTTTTATAATAGATGAAAATGGAATTATAAGGCTTAACCTCACCAATTGAAATAAAGGGTAATAGTGCGCTCGACAAAGATTAATTCTAGTTCAGTAAGAAAAACAAGCCAAAAATTTTAAAATTGCCACAATTTTTCAAAAAAAAACTAGAAAACCGAACGCAAATATAGGTCAAGTGATAATTCTACACCCACCTCCCACTTAGTTTGTACAATGTCCCTATTGTACAATTAAGGAATGAAAATTCAAGAATAAGAGTAGAATTAGAATAAGAGACTCCCTTGAGCATTGCTTTGTATGATGAAGACACAACATGCTCTAAGCCATGCTCTAAGTCTACTTCCTCGAGCAACATCCATCATCACATCAACAGCCTGTATAGCATATGACTAGTCTGGTTTGGAATGCTTCCTTGCAGCTTGATTAACATCTACACACCATTCCATGTGCACTCACCTGCAAAGATACTTTATAGCTTAAAATATACAAAACAGTACATGAAACAAAATAAACCTAACACACTTTCGCAGAAATCACGATTGCATTTAGCGTATGCAAAAAGCCTTTTAAACCACTTGGTGGCCCGACTGGACGAGTGAAGTCTTGTGAGGGTTTTCAGGGAACATACCCACAAAGTCTATTTACCAATATACACGGTTTTGTAAAAGTATCAAACATTTTAATGATTTTCAGGAAGGGATTATGGTGTAACCATTAGAGTTAGTTATGTCATAATTATGTGGTAAAAAATTTGAAAAATTATTAAAACTAGTTACGGCATAATCATTGCATGAATCACGCCGTAACAACATTTGTTATGCCATAACTATAAGAGTTACGGCATAAATTGCTGAATATCAGCAACTACTTTACAACATAAAACGGGTCGAATGGACCTCGAAATCCATTCCCATGCAGCTAGAACCTACAAAACCAAGTAAGAAACATACAAATCCAACTAAATGTAGAAAGGAAATGAAATAAAACAAAACATAAAAGATAGGCATGGGGTGCCTCCCACAAAGTGCTTGTTTGTTGAGTACTTTGCTTGACTCCGCCTTTTATTTAGTTAATCATAGGGTTGTTCATCACCTCACTGAAATCAAGTGTGGGTTGATAAGGGTTTATTTTATTTTTTTAGCCCAACATTCACCTTATGGTGTAAGTAGTTACGGGGGAAAGGCGTATGAGTCCAAATTTTAATACCGTCAGGAGTTGTGAATTTAGGTTTTTTTACCTCATTAGAAATGTGATGATGGTATGTTGTTGTAGCAAGAAATTAACTGTTAATTAAACTCCATACAAAGCTAAAGAAGGGTCTTTAGCAAGACATTACTACTATAATGTTTCTTTAGTGTTTGATATGGTCAATGTCGTAATCTTTATCCATTTCAACGTCCTCCACCTGAACTTCCTGTAATTCCTAAGTAGTATTGACATTTATGTTATCTTCAACATGTTCATAAACATTAGAAAATTCATTAGTAGCAGAGAAAGTAAGAAGGTCAAGAAGTTCACCATCCTCTTGGTCACTATCCTTATAATCAGTGATATCCACTATTTCATCATCCCACCTATTTGGAACTTCATATTCCATTTTTCTTATGTTTTTGGCTCCCATTTTGAACAAGTCATCCAAGATCTCATTTAAACTAGAATCCTCCTTATCTAAAAGTGTAGGGATGGGTGTGGTTACGATTGGTTGAACAATACTAGGGACGTAAATAAATACAAGGGTGTGGGATTATCTAATTTACTTTATACTTGACATTGCTAAGATTATATATTTTGCTTTATTCTTCTAATGTCATATTATCAACTTCATTTATGATCTTTATTATGCGGACTAAATTGAATGTGGCACAAGGCAAGAGAAGTTTTTAAAATAGCAGAGTAATGAAGGCAGGCTACAATATTCTTCATCTTCCTCATCAGAGTCCAGGATATACAAAATTCTATTCCTCTTAGGGTAACACTAATCTCCCCCTTAGAGGAGTACCCTTTTCCCATTTCTTATGACTTTCTTTCGATACTTCATATATCATTTTAAGGTCATGAGTATGATATTGATGCTCCATTTTAAATAAAATTATAGAACATCTTTAATGACTAAAACCTCAATTCCAAAAACCTAGGAATAGCTCTCTCTGTTGGCCAGCGGCGCTAAAAACTTGATGCATATGTCTTCTTTAATATGATCAGGTTTTAAATTTAATAAAACTACGAACAGCCTATTGATATATATACATACTATCGTGCAGTGTACCCAAGGTCGCATGCAGTATACTGGGGATAGCCAGTTCGACCCATTAGGAGTATGAGTAGGATTCTAAGATGGGATATTATGTTAAACTAGAGAGCAATTCAAATTATCATGATTGGATTTGAGAACATAAAAACTTTAAAAGAAATTTTGTAAAGTAAATAGGAAGAAAAGAAATACTAGGATAAAAGGTATACTATCATTGAATTACCCTAAATGAATCCTAACTCCTCTTTTAGTGCAATTTACTATAATAATTTAAGGCAAAACTAAACCAAGATTAGCATCCTTGTTTAGCCTATCATTCCTAGATGGAATGAACCCGCAAGGGGAATTAACCTATTCTTAGTTCACAGTGATTAATTCCTCTGATGGATTAAAGATATAGCAATCACGAATCGAATGTGTATCACGACTAATACCATAGCTAGATCATTTGATAGAAGCATACTTTCTGTGGAAGCAAAGGCGGAGATTATACTAAAGTCAAGAAAAAGTGAATGGTGCAAAAGACCCAGTTTCAATCTTATAGTTAAGGGTACGCCTAGATGGGTAAAAGATGAACCACCAACGTAGTTGGGTACTACAATTGGAGAATAGAGAATGCTTAAGTGAAGAGGGTATCTTTATACTCATAGTCCTTGTAACCTCATCTCAAAACTAAATATAAGATCATGTAATCACAGCTTTATACAGATTATGATAATAATAACAAGAGAAAGAAAGATATCAAAAGGAAATAAACAACAATAGTATTAAGTAGAATTACACCATGTCTAGATCTAGGAAAATGTAGGGAACATATTTGAATCAATACAATTCCTAAAGCTAAATTTGTCACACATTACATGATTTCTTCTTCCTTCCTTTGTTTCTCTAGCCTTGCTAATGAAAAGTTGGTTTTCTGTAAACCCTTGTGTAGGCTGTGGGAATGGAGATATATCAAATGAGCAAGAATTCATTCTTTATATAGACTTCAAGTTGGTTATGGCATAATGAAAGAGTGTAGTTACGTTGTAACCTCGCTGACGTAGATCTCCTACATCATAAGCAAAATTAGTGTTACGGCGTAATCAAATGGAACGATTACGACGTGATGGTGATTCAACATCCACAACATCATTGTCATGTATTCATTATGGTGTAATCATGACTCAGTACGTTACACTGTAGCCTTATCAAAAGGGTTATGCCGTAACCTAGTATAAACGTCATTTCTAGTCCATTTTGCGTGCCAAAACTTACCAATGCTTGTATTTTCCCACAATCAACTTAAAAAGTTATTAAGTACGATTATCAAGGTAAATAAACAATAATTACAAGCATTTACGTAAGGATTTTGATATTAAAAAGTATTAAATATTTGATTTTATCATAAGCCAGGAGACTACGTCCTCCTACTCAATAGTGCAAGTAAAGTCGAGTACACTGGCAAGATGGGACCAACATAGGAATGTCCATATAAAGTACTCAAAGTCGATGTAAAGGGAGCTTATGTTCTATCAACTCTAAAAGAAAGGTTCATACAAATCACCTGCAAGGGAGTTAACCTCCAGAAATACTACATGTAACAAGAGTTGCCCACGGGAGCTTAAACTCTTAAAACACTTATCATTTTAATTTTTTTAATTAAAGACCTTCCTAAAAGGAAACTGTACCGGCTACAAGCCTACATATCATGAAATGATAAAGAAAAACACTTTCAACCGTAGACCAAATTGTGTTAAGTGACGACCTAGTGAGTCTTTGTTTATAAACCAAAAGGGAAGGAGGACTAGCTACCCTCTAATACAACCCAAAGTTATACTAAACATAAAAGCATATGCATGACAAAAATATAGAGGAAACCAAGAGTTCCTAATGTGGCCATAAGTAAACATAACAAAGAGCCAAATAAGAGCTTAGATATATGTAAGGATGTTACTAACCCATTTCACACACATACATACACACCAATTGATTTAGATGAAGAGATGAGAATGATATTTTAGAGAGAGAAAGTCTAGAGAGAGGTGGGAGGATTCAAGAGAAAATATACATATATGAATTGATAGTGCAAATATGGGCACGACCAGGATTCAATGGGGATCAAAGGGTTCTTGGGGTAAATGCTTGATTGCCAAGTCTTATATAACCTATGACAATACAAATGGAAACACTACCTTAAGTGAAACCCAGGGGGTGTCCCTATGAATCACCTTCGGCGTGAGAGTAAGTATGTGCTTTTAGGAATAATGAATGTATGTTGATGGGTGGGTCTCGTAAAGACTTCATATGAAGTTTTACAATCCCCTAGGCAAAGTATTCTAACCGGTTGTTAGTGTAGTTAGGCAAGTTCAAGGGTTGTTGTAATTCTTTGGGGCATAGTTTGGTGAATGGTCGGAACTATAATCTAAGAGGTCTACGTGGTTGAAAGAAGATTTCTGTTTGTATTTTTATGTTACATAAAGCAGGTAAATCGTATATGTTTTGGAGGTTGGTCTGTTTTATTAATTAAAACTAAAATTATATCTAAACTACTTTGGTGGTAACTTATTAGTAATTCAACATTTACTTAAATCATGCGTACACCCAGATTTCTTTTCCCCCTAATCCATGTTGCCTTGTCACCACTTGTGATGATCTTTGTAAATATTTTCCTAAGTCAATGAACGAATTAACAAAACTCCCGTCTCTGTAATGTCTCATGTATAAAGCATCGAACAGAGTAAGGTATTATGGAAGGATACTACAACGGGCCCTATATGAGTATATTAAATGCAATTGAATATATTAAGAGGGATAACCTAATAGGGGTACAGGTACATGGGATAGCTAGTTTCCGATGGTATCCTTTCTACACAATTGCGTTTCCCTAGACGTCTATGCCAATTTAATATCTTTTGGCTAGTTTTCTAAAGCCTAACGTGCGCAACTTCCATAATAAGAAGCAACATTAAAAGGATCTACAATCTAAGTTTTATGCAATCATAAGTAAATACTAATACATCGAGCCTTACATGGCAAATAAAGAAGAAGAAAAAGAATCTATCAAAAAACATAAAGACATATCAAGTGATAAGGGATAAATGAACTTCACTTGATTAAATCATGCAGTTGAGGCTGTTACAAGAGGGTTTTGATACCCTAAAAATGAGCCCAAAGGATGCTAAAATTGTCTTCTAAAACTAGGGTTCGTCTCCCAAAAGTTGCACACATAAAACCCTAAAAACGGATCTATATATATAGGTAAAAAAAGTGCGGCGGCGTCGCTTTATGTTCCTGACGCCATCATGCCGCAATGGTCTTCTAGGGTTTCTTTAAGTCGGCTTCGTTCTGACGCCATCGTCAAATCTTTGACGCCGTCGCTTTATAAATCGTGACGCCATCGCTTGAAACTCATGATGCTATCTCTAGGCTCTATATACATGATTTCTTCATAGGATTTGGTGTAGAGTTGTAATATTGTCCATTTCTTCTCCAAATTAGCCCAAGTTATGTGTATTTCCTCCAAATTCCATCCAAATGCTAAAAACACAAAAACAAATGATTAAGCACATAATCTGGGACATGATGTTGCAGTGATTAGGTAGAGCGTAAATGACCCCGTAAAAGTGTGTTCTAAAGTGACAGCATCATCAAGATACCATACACTTGGTGTATTTGCTTTTCCTTAAAGCAAGGATGGGTATTTGCTACTAGGAGAATAGCAGATATTGGGGGGCATTTAACCTACTTTTAAGACGCAATTTTGACACAACCTTCTAGACATCATAATTAAAAGCACGATAAAGAATATTCTAGTAGCTCACATGAAGTGGTTTGGATTCTCTCTTTTCACTCGAGTAGGGTAATAAATTATATCGATATGTGGAAACAGGAAAATAAACACTCATTACCTTTCATTGCATATAAATTTTTCCATGAGGCTTTAGTAAAAGGATCCAAATCCATTGCGTAAGCATAAAGTAACTTGTCTATATTACTGATCAAGATGTCGTTTTAAAGTTGTGATGGTGTAGGTCTAAGATAAACATTAATGGAAACGGAAAACGGGATGGTATTATTTGGGGGTGGCGCTTTTTAGGTGAATTTTTGGTGAAAGTGTTTGCTAATTATTAACGTGTATACACGCTGATGGGTAGCTAAGGCCAAAGACTCAGACAAAGAAGAATATACAAACCATCTCACAACTCTACCGTGAATCCTCTTTCCTTTTCTTATCCGCTAATTCTCGCTTCTGTGTCGTCATCGGGTATGATAATTCAACAAAAAATAAGGTTCTAGATTTAATACACTACCGGTACATCATATAATTTTAAACGATATTCCAAATGCTCCAGGAAAAGGCGACATGTAACCAAAGTATACAATCATCCATAATGGTTGGAATAGATTGACATTGATTGCTCACTCCTTAACTCAAGAAAGCTAAAGGTAAAATTATCTTGGGTATCAAAAATGGGTACCCGAATTCCTAAAGATCTAGGGGCGAACCTCATATTTTTGGGGTGGAATTTTGAGGGTTTTTGTACTAGTCATATAAATTCCTATCTATAAGACGCGATTAATACTCGGTTTTCATCGGTATATGTCATAAAAAAATTAAATTTAGGTTAAAATTACCGTCTATGCTATGTTTTGATATATTACCCACCATTTTAAGGAACAAGCCAATGGCAATTGAAGGAGTAGTTTTTAAGGCTTATTTCCCCTACACTTATGTTGAATATTGTCCTCAATGTTCTCTAGAAGTACCCGTATAAACAAATAAAGGGAAAAGAAAACAAGTAAAAGAAACTAGAACTCCTCTGGTTTGCTTAATAATGGAGAATAAACATATGATAACTAGTTAAATCGTCCTCCAAGAATCATTATTTTGAAACTTCCTAAGAACTTCCAAGCTTCTTCTCATCAAATATAACAAAACTTTTAGGGTTGACTCTATGAAACCAGTAAAGATAAGATGAGAGTGATGATGTAATCATAGGTTTGTACAGGTTTATAAGAAAAATACGAATTTTAGATATTGTACAAATCATTTTTCAAAAATAATAGAAAATATTCAAATTTTCACAGGCCTGAAGACGCGATACCGTCAGTTGAAATCCTGACGCCGTCTCCACGTTCTTTGAAAATTTCACTTTTTTTTTCTTGAAAAATTTCTTGCACGCAATTCTATTAGTTATTCCTTGTGTAAAATACTGCATAAAACCCGACATTAATCATTACAATCATATCACTCAAAACTGACGCTAATTAATCTAAAAAATTTATTTTATATGTTTGAAATGGTTCTTATAAACTGGATATTTTTCTCCCCTACACTTATTTGATGCAAAATACCCTCGATTGTAATTAAGACGAAGTTAAGAAGAAAACAAAACATGATTACATATAATTTAAACATATAAAAATAAACAATAAAGAATAAAAGAAACAAG
>BQNB010176766.1:0-11802 GCA_026074375.1 Tanacetum coccineum
ACTACCTCAAAATCATGTTCTAATCAAGCTAAGGAAGAGAAGAGAGAAAGTATAAGCTATTTAGAAGCCAAGGTTAAGAATAAATAAGCTCTTGATTCATCTCCTAAAGTTTTTAGGTTATATTTGCTCATTTTGACCCATTTCACCCATTCGTGTACTAGTAAGCCTTTTCACTCGTTCAATAAGCTCTTGTATTGTTTTAGATCTTGTATAAACTTGTTATAACCATATGATCAAGCTTAACATCTTTTGAAAACTCCTAAACCTATTCGAGCCCTAAACGATCCATTTTTAAAACCTAATCTATTCGAACCCTAAAATAAGCTAACATAAGCTTATCCCTATCCTAATAAGCTCTTATCCATCTTTATAATCTTGTGTGACAAGCCCTTAAAACCTAAACCTATTTGTTTGTTTTTCCTAAAATAAACGCATGCTTAATAAGCTATTTTCGTAAACCCTAAACCCTAAAATCCATAAGCTGACTTAATAAGCTATTTATATAAGCTCACTTATCACTTTTATAATCATTAAAACTAATCCTAAAAGCCCTAACCCATCGGGTTATTGTTTCTAAACCAAACGTGCCCATTTTGTATTTTTAAGCTAATAAGCTCATTTCATAAGCTACAAGCTCGTAAAACTTACTTATTTTAGCTTATAGTAATAAGTTATAAGCTGTAAATTGATTTTTAGATCAAAAATACAAGAATTTTGAATTTTGGACTTAAAATGCAAAACATTTCATGCAAAGGGGTATATATTGTAAATTTTGAAATTATTAAACTTTCAGGCAAAAAATATAATTATTCTAAAATTAAACTACAGGGGTTTATTTTGCCATATTCCAAAGTTAAGGGTTTAAATGTTTAAAGATATATATAAAGGGATTAATTTTGTAAAAGTTATTATACCAATGGTATATATTGTCATTTTTGAATTCTCGAGGGTATAAAATGTAATATTTTTATATTTAATTATAAAACTATAATTAAACATTATAAGACTTAATTTTATTAAAACCCGACACATTTATCGTTCATTCATCGATCGAAACATATAAAAATAATTATGTTATATATTTAACATAATTTATCATCCACTAGCTTTTGAAGAAACTTAAAAAGATAAAATCTTATCATTTAAACTATAACGTATCACGTTACTAGGGAATTTCATGTGATGGGTTTTCATTTGGGTAGACGTTTTGACGAGTTGCTGGATTTACGATTTAAAGTGTCCTAGCTCCTCAAACGTTTACTACATGGCCTCTGGATTATGATAGCCCGAACAGTGATACGATGTTTTCACGAGTTATTAAACCAAATTAATATTTACGTTATGAAATAAAGTTTTGAAATATAAACAATCAAACTAAGACTTGACATATTACCCCAGGTTGCGTGTCGAAGCTGTTTACTTTCATTTGATTTACTTTTGCCATCAATCGGATTTCCCTATTAAGGTGAGTTCATAGTCTCACCTTTACATGTTTTCTAAACTCTGCGGGGGAGATACATGCTATAAACCATGAATACAAGTATTTTCCAACTGTATACGATCCTGATATATTATTGCCTAAGTTTACCTTCACTGCCAATTCCATTTAATCATGAACCATTAATCACTTGCGAGTAAACGCGAATATTATGGATAGATCTATCAGGATTGACGAATCCCGTTTGTGTTTACCTGTACATGAGGTAATCAAACATACTATATTTTAGAATAATGGGTAACTTTGGCAAGTTACCTTCCCAAGAGGACATTTGTTCCTCAATAATGTCACTGAGGTGATTTCCATGTTAACGTGTTGGTGTCATGAGCTTAGGGCAATAATACTGTTTTCCATGATAATTGTAATTGTGCAGTTATTGCCACTTATGATGACTTGTATTCAACCATTTCATTACAAAACTATGAATTTCACTCAACCTTTGTGTTGACCTTTTTAGCATGTTTATCTCAGGTAATTGAGCAACCTATGACACGGAGTGGCATTGGACTTGAGGATGTCTAACTTGTTATCATTCAAACTCTATGTTTTCATATGTATTTTGGGACCTCCTTTTGTAAAACTCTAAAATAATATTGAATGATAACTAAATTTTCCAAAATGTCTCTTTTGAGTCATTTTCTATGATTATGACTGTTGATTCATGAAGTAATACCCCAAATTAGTTTCCGCTGCTATATGTCAATTAAGGGGGTTTTACAGTAAGTGCTTATATGATGAGCTCTCATGATACATATACTAAGTGAGGCTCTCTTAATGTTTAAAATGTCATGATTGTGAAATTTATGAGTGAACCAAACAATTCCTTTTTCTTAAAGGAACCGAACAACTCGTTCCCCTTAATGAACCGAACAACTAAATTATCTTGAGGAATCAAACAACTGGTTTGTCTTTAGGAACCGAACAATTAGATGTATTAAGGAACCGAACAACTAGTGTTGTTAGTGTACCTAACAACCAGTTTTTGTTCAGAAACCGAACAACTAGAGTCATTAAGGAACCGAACAACTAGTTTTCCTAAAGGAACCGAACAACTAGTCTTATTAAGGAACTGAACAACTAGCTCGCTTTAGGAACCGAACAACTCGTCTCCTTTAGAACCAAACAACTAGTTTTTTCTCTTTGGTACCGAACAACTAGTTTTTTTCTTTAGAAAACGGTTTTATCTTTCAAGACCAAACACACTTTAGATCAAATTTCCAAATTAAAAGGCAATTTAATATCTTAATTAGGGAGTTAATTAAAATTAGTTAATTATCCACTCTAAACAAGTTAAGTTGGCTTAAGTTGTCATTTAAATGGATAAATCTTAAAAAGTGCTAAAAGTCTTAGAGTGCCCTATCCTTGAGAATTCTTCGCATCAAGAATCAACTCAAAGTGCACAATTGAAAGGTCTTTATAGTATATTGTATCTAAAGGGAGGTCAAAACACCTTATATATTTGGTTCAAGAAAGTCTATGTTAAAATAATCCAAAGGGGTGTATGTTGCTGGTTTTAGGCGTCTAGGGGGAGTGTTTGGTTTTGCATATTTTTTTTAAATTACACTATATTATTTTGGTATAAAACATTTATTTAAGATACTATGGTTCGGGTTGAGCACTCATTCTACTTCTAGAGAGATTAATTAGAAGGAAATATAGCTCAAAGTCTATAGGTGTTGGTAGAGGGAGTGTTTGGGATAAGCTTTGAGAGAGTGATGAGGGTAGTGAATTAGAGTTTCTTGGTGGAAGATCATCCAAAGTGGTTAAGTAAGGATGTGGTTTAATTAGTAAGATAGGATGAGTAGAGAAAACTAGAGATCTAGAGAGTTAGGTTTGTTTGGCTAATCATTGGTGGAGGGATTGTGAGAGCAAGGGTTGTATCTAGTGTGGTGTTTATGGGATGAAAGGGTTGTGAGATGTTTATGAAATGGTTTTGGATGGGTGAAGATTCATTTGACAAAAGATCAATGAAGTCGGTTCTAGGCATTTTTCTTGGAGGATTTTAAGTGGAGGAGTTAGCACTTGAAGTCATGAGGGTGATGATTAAGAAAAGGATTTAGGATTGGTTATTTGCAGGTTTTAGAAGGTGACAACAAGCTCTTACTAGTGACTAAATTTATATTCAAAAATCCATGCAAAATAATAAATGTCTAAACCACTAACTTTTCTTAAAACTTAATCATTAGGGAACCTTTTTAAGTCAAACAAGAAAGGACTAGGTATTGGGTTAGCTTAATACAAGTCTAACTAACATATTTATGAGCTTAGATTAAAAACAATCACCCAAAAATGAGCAGATGCTCTCTTTAGAACCGGCAAGCCTAGTTTCGTTGTTCTGATGGAACCGGCTTTGCTGCAGATGGAACCAGCTGCAGCAGCCAAATTTTCCAAATTTTCTATTTCTCTAGTAGTGGTCTAAATGCTTTTCTAATACTATTTTCCTTCTTTATTATTGATTAAATCCTAGTACTAGATTATTCTACGGCTAGTGGGGAGAGAATAATGCTTAGATTCTACAAAATTCTACTAAACCAAACGCTCCTTAATGGAGCAAATATAAGACATAAAAGATCCTTCATAAAGTTTGAACAATTAAGTTTACAAAATTTGATCATTCAGTCGCATAAAGGACAAAGTAGAGACAAACAATGATATTACAAGATTCATAATGATTTAAGTCAAGTATATCATAAAAAAGCATTCATATTTGTCTAGCATATCTTTACTTCTTCTTAGAAACTTGAAGGAGAATGACCAAAGACCATGATGAGTCATAAGTTTGACTTATATTTAAAATTCCTTTTCGTCTTCCTCATTGGAGGTGGAGGTGTGAGCATATAGTTAGTTTGTGTGATCCATAGGCAACATGGTGCGAGGATGAGATATGTATTTAGGTTTTTCGAGTTCAGGGTTCATAAGAGTGAGGTGTTTATAGAGACGAGTTAGTAACATGCCATAAGGCATAGGACAATCTTGAAGGTTTTTGATGTTTGAGATTCTTTTAGCCGGAAAATAGGTGAAATTATAAGGTCTTCGAGTTAAGATGCAGAAGATCATATGACACGATGACGCCAAGATATAGGGGGAATTACTTCTTAGACCTATGGAATTATTTTGGATAATTTCATCCTAATATCTCAAGTCTCTTCGGAGTTCATCTTTCTGAATTTTAAATGGATGATCGGTTTTTCCATTAATGGTAATGTGATGAATAATTTCATTTGGTGTAGGGCTATCAGTTTGATAGGGACAGACTTCTTTTGGATTCTTACTTAGGGATTTAAGAGAAAAATCACCCACATATACGCAATCTCCTAGTAAGGGAGTTTGAAGGATGTGGGCAAGGTGCTCGAGAGGGATGTTGAATTGTCTATTCACGGCCCAAAAATAGAGGTAAATAGATTTGTCTTCATTTCTAAAGATTTCGGATGAGGAGAAAAGTTCAAGCAAGAGTCTAGGATGAATGTCCTCGTCAACATCATATAGACATTGGAGATGGACATCAGAGAACTTAGTTTTAAAATTACAATGTTGAATGAAACCTTGAGGGATTGTTCGACCTTCATGAATGGTCATAGTTTCCAAGTCACGAATGATGGATTTTAAATACCTAGGAATATATTTTTATCTTAAGATTTGAGGGATGTAGATTTTAGTGTGTTCTAATTCTTCATAAGACATGGTTGTACCTAACAAATGACAAAGAGAAACTTAGGATGACTTTTGAAAGATGAGTTGTATGCGTTACTTAATTTGATTTTGTGTTCTAGAAGAGAAAACAATATAGAAGTAGATTTGAGAAAACTTACAATTGACAGTCCTTTGGATTAATAGCAAAAACATTCCTAAACTTGATCATATCGGAAAATATATAAAACAATTTTTAGAGAGATCAAATCATTCTTATGATAAGGATTTTTTTTTTGTTGAAACATAGCTTTTTGACTCATAAGAGCAAAATCTAAATATTTGAAAATTAAGTTCAAATGTATGTGTCACTTTTCTGATGAAATTCAAAATACAATTCCTAACCAATGTTATTGGAGATGTATAATCAGGCGATAAAAATTAGAAGATTGAGAGTGCCCTAAAAAGGAGAGAGTCTAAGTTTAAATCAACTAGATGGTATAGAGCAAATACATACAAATTGATGGATTGATTAATTCAAACGATGATTTCCTTGAGAGAATGGTTATGGCGAAAATAGTTCGTCCAGATGATTTTTAGAGGAGGGATTTTGGAATGGTGAAGAGAGAGATGATGAACTGTCGATTTTGTTCAATCAGTTGGCCGGTTCTGCCGGTTCGGTTCATAGAAGGGAACCGGCCTTGTTAGCTAATAGACCTGGAAAGGGTTAATAGAAATGTTTAGTAAGGATTTCTCTTTATTTGTTTATCTCTATATTAATAAGATTTTTATTAGGATGATTAATATTATTTAAATTTGAAAGACTAAAAAATGAAGAGAAAAAAACTTGATGTAATGCAAAGATCAATTTAGGTGATCTTAAAGAGCCAAAGTAGTGAACAGATTTTCGTAGGACAGTTTTAGCATTGGATTAGAAGCAAGGAAATGAGGATGACCGAGACGAAACTTAAAGATTTGGTGAGGACTAATGATGATGATTGATGAATCAGATGATGAGGTTAAGGCCCAAAGCCCAAGAAGATGTGTTTAACCAATTTGACGAGAAAATGGACGTATTTATGATGAGGAGAGTAAGGTGTGCCATACAAAAAGGTAAATACACACAATTAATAATAAATAACGCAACTAGCACATTGCGTCAATTAACCATGTATCAAGTATTTGGCAAGAATCAGAATGAGAATGTGTACCTTTTCATGACTTAATTCCGAGGGAGACAACCATAACCCGATATTGATTTTTTTTTTAAATTTAACAAATCCTACGGTTCCTTTGGCTAAGCCTGGCTGGTTCTATTCTTCCATGGAACTGGTGAAACCGCCTTATTAGGCCAGGTCCAAATTTTGGCCCAGTCCAGCAGTTTTAAACAGTAGCTAAGCTTTTAAATACCCAAAAGAAGTTGGTTATAAAATACAAAGAGAGGAGACTATAATATACCTTTTCATGATTTCGAAGATAGTGTCAAAGTATCCAAGACCATTATTGAAGATCCTTCATTCTTCTTTAAAATATAACACAAATAGATCTAAAAGATATTTGTAGTTTTTGAAATTCATTTGATCGGTTTTTAAAGATTTTAAAATACAGTATACTTTAAAAAACTCTGATAACCTGCTCTTGATACCAGTTGTGGAAAACTAGAAGGGAGGGGGGGTTGAATAGTTATACCAATTAAAACTTTAATAATATTGTTTAGATTGTTATAGATCTATTTGTTTATATAGCTTCTGTAATGATTAGTATATATAAAGATAAAGGATATAGGACACGAATATTTATAGTGGTTCGGCTACAAGGTCACCTTCCTTGCCCTACTCCACTCCCTGAATCACCTACTCGAGAGTTCAAATTCACTAGTCACCAATACTCCTTCTAGTGGCGGAGAAGCCTCACAATGTCGCTTACCCTTTATCCGGTGCTAAGCTAAACACCGGGTTCTTACAAGGATGAACCAATCCAAAATTCACTTACCCTTGGTACTAAGCTAAATACCGTGTTCCAATATGGAGGAACAAATCCTACAATGCTTACCCTCAATTAGGTACTAAGAAATACAATAAGATACAACAAAGATAGATCCGACCCTACGTATCCTACCGAATACAATACACTTTCCTAAGTGCTCTAAATACAATATAATACACAACTCCATAATCTATGATGATAGATGATGCTTAGAGATCAGTAGATAGATCTTCAAGAGATGGGAGATACTTGCTACAAGTATTCCTTGATGCTTGATCTCGTATGCAAAGATGGGTAAAACTTCTCCTAGTAAGAAATTCAACAAAACACTAAAATGAAAAAAACATGATCAATGATCAGATCTTAGCTGAATATGAGAGTGAAAAACTATTATAATTGATGCATAAAACAAGAGAAATGACTTGGTATTTATAGGCTTGAAAGTTACTATAGCACGGTTCTGCCGGTTCCAATACCTCAATGGAACCGGCCAGTGCAACTGGAGAGAACCGGCTAACTGAAAACAAATCTGAATTTAGATTTCAAAAAATCTTTTCTAGATATGTTTTGAGGTCATGCATGATGTGTTAAATGTTTTTCTTTTATACGAAAAATACTTTTTAAGGTATACTTTGTTAACATATATTTGGTACATTTTTATTCTAAAAATGTATTTATATGTTTTATAAAATATAACAAAGCGAATGTGTAATATATATGATAGTTGAGTTAGAAAACTATTGGTTTTAAACTTAGTAAACTTTATTTTTTGCTTCCGATGATTTTATGTTTTATTATCGACAAAACACGGATAGATCGTAAAATATAAATAAACGTTTTTACGGTTTATTTGTATTAACACAAAGATCATAGAAACATTACCCGGATAATGGAAAAATTAAAGCTTAAAAAGGATATTACAAGGAGAACATACAAAGACTTTCTAACTAGTCAAATAACTTTTTTGAACATGAAGGATTATCTTGTTTTTTTCTTTGTATTTTGATTTTAGCCATGGTCGTCCACAACAAGTGGGCATAACTCCACACGAGATACGTACGCATTAATTTAGTTTTTATACAGTAGCGTATAAGTTGCCATATTTTTCCGGTCTTCTATAGCCTCAGCCAATGGCACGAGGACTGAATCAAGACTATAATCTGGTTTCTTTAGATAAAAAAAGTTTGTAGAATTTTTATCGTAACCTAAACAGTTTGTTAAGATTAGTTTCATTAATGAACACAAAAAACACCATAACATATCGTGATCATAACCTAAATGTAGTTTATATAGTGTTACCCACATACAATGGGTATGACCAGTCATGTCATTTACTTATATTAAATAAATAACCTTAATATGTGGTAGATGGAAATTTAAATGCATATTAAATTTACCATCAACCCTCAACATTAGGTAATTTACCATCGTCCCAACTGCCGGTTGAGCCTTTGTCAGTCGGGTAGTCGACAGTCAAGCATCCTAATGATAAATATGCACTTAAATTTCAATCTACCACATATTAAACAATAGTACTTACATTAAGTAAATGAACTTAATACGAGGTAGATTGAAATCTAAATGCTTATTCATGGGTATAAATGTGCTACTGAGTAAGACTTAATATGTGGTAGATGGATTTAAATTTACTAAATATATATTTAATTTACCATCTACCACATATTAATGTCAATTTATTACATTAAGTAATTATCTAATTATTTACCATCGTCCAAACTATCGGTTGAGTAGTTGTCAGTCGAGTAGCCGACAGTAGCATCCTAATGATAAATATGCATTTAAATTTTCATCTACCACATATTAAATAATAGTACTTACATTAAGTAAGTGATCTTAATATGAGGTAGATGGAAATTTTAATGCACATTCATTCATGGGTATATGTGTGCTAATGAGTAAGACTTAATATGTGGTAGATGTAACTTTAAACGCATATTATTTTACTGAATATATATACATTTAAGTTACCATCTACCACATATTAATGTCAATTTCTTACATTAAGTACTTATTTAACTATTTACCATCATCCAAAGTATCAGTTAAGTCGTTGTCGATCGAGTAGACGACAATCGAGCATCCTAATCAAGGCTGTCAAGATCGCGATCCCACCTGGGGTCGTTTTTCTCTTTGTAAGATCGAGATCGTAAGATCGGATCGAGATCGTAAGATCCTACCAATTTATCATGTTCTGTAAGCAACGGATAAATGAGTCATACTATTTTCATTTCTACTCATCATCAAATTTAAATTTAAAATACTAAAGTAAAAGTAAAACACAAAAAAGTTAAGTTTCAATCGTCACATTCACGATTTAGCGGAATACAATTACATAACATGCGGAATAAACGTCTCAAAACAATGTACTTCACTAATATCACTACAATTAAGCTATCTGGATTAAAACTTAAAGGTTAATAATTAAAACTATGAAAAGGTAAAAGAAAAAACAACAATTACCTGTAAGAAATTTTTTGCTTAAGGTAACTAGAACATGAGAAGAAGAACCCTAATTTATTTCATGTAATTTCAATTTGGAGAAAGTAGATAATTAGATTTATTGATTAGAAAATCTAGAAATGAAACGTCAATACTTGTTACTGAGATCAGCGGACTCGTATTGTTCTTATTTGGGCCTAAAAAAGTAATGGGCTAGTAAGTATGTAAGTCAATAAGTTAGTAACTTGGTAATTTGGTAAACTCGTATTGACACGCGATCCTACGATCTTACATGCGAGTTTACGATCCTACTTGCGATCCTACCTCTGATGCGATCCTACACCGATCCTACACGATTTTATCAGGTGGACACATAAGATCGTACGATCTTATGTGTAAACTCGCGAGTTTGACAGCCTTGATCCTAATGATAAATATGCATTTAAATTTTCATCTACCACATATTAAATAATAGTACTTACATTAAGTAAATGATCTTAATATGGGGTAGATGGAAATTTAAATGCATATTCATGGGTATAAGTGTGCTACTGAGTAAGACTTAATATGTGGTAGATGGGACATTAAATAGCTTTACTATATTTTACTTCTTATATATATATATATATATATATATATATATATATATCCTCCCCTATATAAAACAAGGTTCCCTATGGATTGATCTCCCCCTAAAACTCCTTAAAAATGACATGTGGCATATATTCTCATCCAACAGACCTAAACAAAAGTGAAATTTAAACACACAAAAATAAAAACGTGGCCACCTATTACGGATCAAAACCATCTGCTACTTCCTTTTCCCCCAAATAATGAAAAACATCTAACAACAATCCCTGATTCGTATTGAAACCAGGATTGTCACTAAATCATAAACCATATTCATTGATTCATTGATTTCGCATATAACAAAACAAAATGAACATCAAAAAATGTTCGATTGTCCCGATAAACATTAGAAAAGTCTATTATCCAAAACACCCAATTGAATATATGAACCCTATCACTTCTCAAATTCAGGTTCGTTTTGATTTATTATGTTGAATGCATTATATTAATGTAATTATTGCCTTAAAATAAAATATAATATGAATCATTAATTGGGGATCATTTTGTGTTTTATACAATTTGTAGTTCAGTTAGTTTTGAATCTATTAGTTTTGAAGATATTAGTTATTGCTTATTATAATGATTTGATGATTTGATGATTTATACGATATATAACAAGGGTTTTAGATCTTAGATTTAAGTTTTCCATTTATAAAAATATGTTTTATGTTTTATAATTTAGGTAAATGATTGACTCTCGCTCAAAATTATCAAGTTGTGTAGCTAATTTAGGTAAGTTTGAATAAAATCAAATGAAAAAAATGCCTAAATTAATATCCTGTAACAATCTTCCTGTTTTTTTAGGTTTTAATTTTATTTTCAAATCATTTCCTTACTTATCCACATAACTCTTTTAATTTTTGAATAACAATTTAACCTAATTTGTACTCTATAAATTGGCATTTCGTGCACACATATCTTCACAGTTCTTTCATCATTCGATCCCTTTGCAAATTCAACAATCAAGGTAATGTGCTTAAAACTAAACATCATTTTGTTGATATAATACTCTGCATCACTGATTTTTGTTTTTTTGTAGCCAATTGAAAATAGATCAGAATATTACTCAATTGTGTGACATTGACCCCATGCTCGATGATCTTAAGATCGTTGCTCGATGCATTAGCGTCTGGAAACCTCATCCGGCAGGCAACCCTAAAGATGTGTAGAGTTTAGACTCTGTACTTCAAGATGCCTAGGTTTGTTGATTCATATTTAAACAACTTATATATGAACATGATAACTAATAATATGTCTGTTTAGTTTTCATATGTGATTAAGAATGATTTACATCAATTAATATGCTTATTGTTTATATGTTTGTATAAATTTATTATTATGTATTTCAGGGTAATAGAGTTCAAGCCACATGTAAGAATGAGCATATGAATAAGTTTCAGTTGTTACTGGATGAAGGTTCGTGTTACCGAATAGGTAACTTAGGGGTTGGGGACAATGGAGGAAAGTATCCATTAATCCATCGTAAGTACAAGGTCAATTTGTTTAAGAACACTTCTGTGACAAGGCTACCAATCATTGACAATAACCCACATGGTTTCAAGTTTGAGCCATTTCCCAATTTCCACATATGACAATTTGCT
>BQNB010176768.1:0-13030 GCA_026074375.1 Tanacetum coccineum
GATATGATGGAGATAATATAGAGAGATTAAGCGGATATAGAGGGAGAAATAGATTAATCTAGAGTTGATGAGGCCACAAGAAAGCTCCCATCGCATAAGCCCTTTTATCGTCCACACAACCATCAAAACCTAAACCATATTGCTCAAGAAGCAAATCCAATCTCCACTCCTCCATCTTTTCGTAATCATTCTTCTGATAACGAGGATAATGCAACGGCATTTGAAATCCTGACGACGTATTTGGTTTTTGTTTTAGCTCACTTGAAGCATTCGAGCTTGAGCGATTAAGTTGCCCTAATAGAATCATACTCCATGCACAATGTAGCAATGAACTCAAACCCATCTCTCTCTATCTCCCTCTATATGGTTTGATTGGGGTATTAAAATAGACAACCACCATATATTTATATACGAGGTTAATTAGTTTTAGTGATTGGATTTTATGTTTATGTGCAATTATTTTTTCTTGTTCTACAAGTTATATCTACGTAAATTGTCTTTAGTGGTGTGAATTGATTAATTAACTAATATTAAAACAATGCGTGTCGAGCAGGAATATCAATGTGGCAAAGTTATACGATACACCAACTTTATAGTACAAATTATATCGTAAACTAAATCTTAGCTAGCAATTTGGTCACCCGAAAACAAAAGAACGTTTATTAAGCGGCGAAAAAAATATTTGTGTCATTCGCATATATGTTGTATAAGGGGGGCGAAGTTAGGATTTTGTGATGAAGGGGCCGAGTTCATAGAAAAACATTGGTAGATTATTTTCGGAAAAATTTAAAGTTGGATAACGATCTTTTAGCTTAAAAGAAACTTACGTTGTAAATTAACAAACGTACGTGTTCTACATGTCAAGCTTACGTTTCATGCAAACGTTGTATTTTATTCGGATCGCGAACAACGTTTTACTCTTATGTAAAAGATCATAAAAATGCGAAATTGAGTTAGCATCTAAATATCTAATAGTTTGATTCCTATGTGAATATACAAAAATAAAGAAAAGCTATGTGGGTAAATATCAACTCAAACGCTAACTTGCAAGGAATGAAAGCAAAATTGCAAAAGCTAGAAAACATTGGCCAAAGAAGACAGCTAGCTTACAGGCTTTGCAAGTAAAGTAATACCTCGGTCTCATAATTATTATCAAGTGTTTACTTTTGAAGTCAATTTTATCTTTAAATATTTTTGTTTGTATTATAATATTTGATGAGAATTATATCAGTAAAAATACATTAAAAACTCAATCTATTCATATATTTTGTATCAAAATTTATTTAACACACACAAAAATAGTTGAAGTCAAAGTTGCAAAATAAAAATTTTAAACACTAGAAAATAATTGTGAAATAGTAGTAAAAGGAGTAACAGTTTTACCTAAAGTTACCATGGAGTTGGGCTATTAGGCTTACTATTTATTAAAGCTACTGGGCTGCTAGGGAGGCCTTGGAAACAACCCGCAGTATCATTGTCAACCAAGGTTTATATTGGCGAAAAATTCTTTACTTCGTCATAGGTAACTTTTAGGCAAGGACTTTGGATTGAACACATAACTTTTTTTTTTAAAAGTCCCATTTTGACCGATTAAGTGGAATTTACGATGAGAAAGTGATAAAATATGTGATGATTGTTGTGTTCAGTTAAGTGTGGTTTTTTTTCTGATGAAAATGATGAACATATATTAATATTTCAAACTGTACAAACAATAACAAGGAATAATTGGACACATCCAACTTCTCTAAAGAAACAGATACAAATTTTGAGATCAGAAACTAATACAAGGATACACAAAGCAAATGATCATGTTCATCATGGTAAGAGCACTAGGTATAGTTTCAAGCCATGGCTCAAGTCATGCCAAAAAGTGTGTTTTTTTCTCCACAACACCAAAAACTTTCATAACACCAAAAAGTGTCTCCTTTGTTAACACCACATTTTTTGATGTTATGGAGAACTTTTCCATTTTTTTTTCATTTTTATAAAAAAAAACCTATAAGCTTAAAACTGAAAGAGATTTAATTGTTTGGAAGTGTATAAAAAATATGTTGGTTTGTATATGTATATATAGTGAAATAATGGCTCAAAAGTTACAAAAACACCCCTAAAACGGCTATTTTTCGAATTCACCCGCTCCCCCAACGGCTACTTTTTTTTATAAATTTTTTTTAATATATATATATATATATATATATATATATAAACGCAAAAACGCGAGACGCTGTACCACCATCTCGGCTGGTGGTGGCGGCGCAAGAGGTGAAAACGCCACCCACGGTGTGGTTCTCGCGTCGTGGGCTGACGTTTTCGCCGATGGCTCAAGCCATCAGCCACCGTAACTTGTGCTCTAAGTCTAACTCATACTTTTCAATAAGGTAATGCAACTTACTTTTCTCTCTCCTTTAACTTTTCCTCAAAACTCACCGTGAAATAAAGCTTAAAACCTCCATTTCTATCAAATTTCCATCTCAATTCTCATTTCTGATTAGTGCGTTAGACTCGTCTTTTGATTCCGCATCGATTGCGAGTAATTTTACATATTTTGAGTGTTTGGTTCGAAATCCACCATTTTGTATTTTGGCGCCGAAATTGAGATTTTGAATTTTTTTCCTCAAGATTGTGGAATTATTAGGTTCTATTTGATTTTCTCAGGTATTCGTGATTGTTTTAGTATTCTGGAAGTATTCAATTTCTAGTTTTGATCTATTACTAATTTTCCCCAATTTTAGATTTAAACCCTAATCATGAGATCTAAATGAACTATTAAGCCTACTAAGATTTTTGATAATTCGATTATGCATTTTAGTAGGAACATGACTAAAAAAACTAAATAAAAAAATAAATAAGGATGTTAGTGTTGGTATGAATGGAATAGTTGACTATGCAAGGGAGTCTGAGATATTGAATAGGCATGGTGATGTTAGGGATGAGATTGAGATTGATGATCAGAATGAGGAAAGGCATACTGGTGAAGTTGTAGAATGGGAATGTAAGGAGGATCTTGAGGGAGTTAGGGAAGAGGCTCAGGGTATTAAGGTGAATAATGACACTGTGAGTACTGGTATGGAAAAACATGTGGAGTCTGTCCCTAGGAATAAGGTTGGGGAAGACAGAAACAATAAGGGATGTGATGATAATGGTAGACTAGATGAGGTGAATTTAGCTACTCGGAATGAAGAAATCTCCTATGTAAGCAAACCTACTACTAATTCACCCTATGATAATTTGGAAAAAGAAGTTAAAAAATCATATGCTGCTGCAACATTCAAGGCTGAACACCTAATTGATAATAAGCTCAAAACAATTTAGACTGAGGTTGATGAAAGTGATAATGAGTTTGTAATATTTGATGATGAAATGATTAAGGAATGGAGTAAAAAATGGCAGTTAACCTTGTGTGGCTATTTTGTGGGTTGTAAAATGCATATTAATGAACTGAGGTATAATATTAGAAGGATGTGGAGTAGACATGGCTTTAAGGATGTAACTGAAAATGATTGTGGAATGTTCTTCTTCAAATTCCATCATGAAAGAGGTATGAATTTTGTTGTTGATAATGGGCCATAGATGGTGAATAATAAACCTCTGGTAATACAAAAGTGGGATGTTAATATGTGTGTTGATAAAACTGAACCTGATGTGTTACCACTTTGGGTGAAAATGTGTAACATTTCATTGGAAGCCTGGACTGTAAATGGAATAAGTGCTCTTGCAAGCAGAATTGGAAAGCCACTGATAATGGATGCTGTTACTACAAGCATTTGTAAACTTGGAGTTGGAAGACTTGGATTTGCAAGGGTTCTAGTTGAAGTTCAAGCTAAAAAAGGGCTACCAGATAAGATTGATGTAGTTAATAAGAATGCTGAGAAAGTAATTACTGGTGTAAAGATTGTTCAGGTGAAATATGATTGGATGCCTTTTGTTTGTTCTCAATGTAGTGTGTTTGGCCATTCTGAAAAAAGTTGTCCTAAGAATGATAAAAAGTTAAATGTTGATGCTGATAAAGTACAGAAACATGATGAGGGAACTAATAATTTTGTTGAAGTTACCTACAAAAAGAATGATCAAAAGAAGGTGAATCAGATTGTCAAACCATTTCAGAATAATAATTTGGCTAGGAGATTGTATACTAAAGTTGTGTACAAACCAGTTAATGACAAGAATGGTAAAGGGACAGTAAAAGTGAATGAGAATCTGAATATGGGAACTATTAACAGTAATGGTAGTAGTTCTCAAGAAAAGAAGGGAGATAGTTGTACTAAAGAAAAGACTGTGAAGCCTATAGATACTTATGGGAGCAAGAGTGGGAGTAAAAGTATTGAGAGGAGTAATGCAAATGGAATTCAGAAGACTAATAAGTATTCTATTCTTAGTGACTTTGAAGAGGATGATATGGAGGAGATTACTGAAATGGCCAATAGATAGATAGTAGATGGGTATATCAGAAGGAAAAAACAACCTGAAGTGACTGAAATGAAAGATTGGACAGATGATATGAAATGTTACTTTAAGGCTAGTTTAAACTCCATGTGGAGAAGAATGGTCAGGATGATCATACTGTTGAAGTGGAGGATGTGTATAAGGTTCATGATGGAATGGTAGAATGTATGGGATTGAATGATTTACAAGGAATGGATGGTGATGTGCTGCAGGACCACAGACTTTAGTCTTGGTCCATATATGAATGTCTCTTATGGATTTAAAAATAAGAATATGGAATGTCAGATGAATATGCTCATCCACCAAACAGGATGAGGTTATTAATCTTATTGCTGAGGAAAGATTAAATGTATGTGTTACTTTGGAAACACGCCTTAAAAGTAATCAACTTCATAAGGTGTGTAATAAAGTCTTTGGTATGTGGGAATGGCAATCTAATATGCAGTATTGTGATAAAGGGTGCAGGATTATTGTGGGATGGAATACCTTTGTAGTTAATATTATGGTTCTTCATTCTGCAAGGCAGAGTATGTTATGTATTTTGGAAAGTGTGGATAACCAGTTTATTTGCTTCATAACTCTGGTATATGCTGCTAATAGTGGTGTGGACAGAAGGGAGTTGTGGAAAGAGCTTAATAAATATAAAAGCATTGTTAATGGCAGAGCTTGGGCTATTGGTGGGGATTTTAATGTGACTCTCAACATTAATAAGCACTCTGCTGGGAGTTCTTGTTTTTCCACTGATATGAAGGAGTTTAGAGAATGTGTAAACCATATTTAAGTGGAGGATTTAAACAGCTCTGGTCTACATTTTACTTGGACAAAGAATTTGCTTCAAGCTAAAAGTGGTGACCTATCATGTATCCTTAAAAAAACTGGATAGGATTTTGGTTAATGATGAATTTACTAACATATATCAGCATGCTCATGTTATTTTCATGCCCTATTTGATATCTGATCATAGTCCAGCACTACTTATTTTTCCTAAGGAAGTTAAAAAGAAAAAGAAACCTTTTAAGTTTGCAAAACTATATTACTGATAAGAAGGAGTTTCTTAAGACTGTGAAGGATGGATGGAAGATGGAAGTTACTGGATTTAGTATGTTTGTTTTGTCAAAAAAGTTAAAAGCTCTTAAGCATCCTAACAATCTCAACTGGGGCAATGAAAATTTGGTGGAAAAAGTTAAAAGATTAAAGGATGTTGTTAAGAATATTCAAATTGCCATTGATAATGACCCTCACAACAAGAGCTTGAGGAATGAAGAAAGTATGATCTTGAAAGCATATATGGAAGCCGTTGTTGATGAAGAAAAGTTATTGTTCCAGAAATGTAAAGTGAAATGGTTGGCTTATGGAGATAAAAATAATTATTTCTTTCACAAGGTCTTAAAAGGGAGATACCAAAGGAGTAGAATTCAGTCTATCCTTGATGAAAATGGACAGAGATTTAATGGAGATCAAGTGGTTGGTAAACTTGTTAATCACTTTATGAAGTTTTTGGGAACTAGTGTGCATGTTATCCCTATTCCTGATGGTGAAATGCTTTTTCCTAAGATTTAACTGCATTGGAGGCCTGCAGTATGGTTAGGGATGTTACTGACAAGGTTGTTAAGGATGCTATGTTTGGAATTGATGATAATAAAGCCCCAGGTCCAGATGGTTTCTCTGATAAATTTTTCAAAAAGGCTTGGTCTATTGTGGGGAAGGATGTATGCAATGCAATTAAAGAATTATTTTCATCTGGTAAGATGTTAGGGGAATTGAATGCTACAATTATCTCTTTGGTTCCTAGACTACCTACTCCTTTGAAGGTGTCTGAATTCAGGCCAATTTCCTGTTGTAATGTTGTGTATAAGTGTATAAGCAAAATTCTCACATGAAGGATAAAGGGGTGTTTGGATAAGCTGGTGAATTTAAAACAGAGTGCTTTTATCCATGGTAGACAAATTCAAGATAATATTTTACTTGTACAGGAACTCATGAAGGGTTATGATAGGAAGGGGGCCAAAGAGGGTTGCTTGTAAAATTGATACACAAAAGGCATATGACACAGTTAACTGGGATTTTATGGAAAGTATTCTTAGAAAATTTGGTTTCCATCCTAAAATGATTTCTTGGCTTATTATGTGTATTAGGACTGAAAAGTTCTCCATCAATATTAATGGAGAGAGTTGTGGTTTTTTCTAAGGTGGTAGAGGATTAAGACAAGGGGACCCTTTATCCCCTTACCTCTTTATTCTAGTTATGAAGTTTTTCACTCTTCTAATGGAAAGAAATGTTAGAAAGACCACTAGCTTTACTTATCATTTTGGATGTAGGAATTTGGGCATTACACACATTTGTTTTGCTGATGATCTTTTAGTCTTAAGTCATGGTAATTCTGTTTCTGTGAAGGTAATCAAAGATACTTTAGAAGAGTTTGGGAATTGTTCTAGTCTTCTTCCTAACTTCAGCAAAAGCACTATCTTTTTTGGAGGTATCAATGGAGAAGGTCAACAAACTCTCCTTAACATTCTTCCTTTTACTAAAGGCTCTCTTCCTGTTAAGTACATAGGGGTACCTCTTATTACTAAGAGACTGGGTGTAAGTGACTGTAAAGGGTTGGTTGATAAGATAAAATGCAAATTTAGGCATTGAAAGAACAAGTTTTTATCATATGTTGGTAAACTACATCTTATTGCCTCAGTCTTAGAGTCTATTCATATGTATTGGAGCTTTGTGTTTCTATTGCCAAAGACTGTGGTTAATGACATTAATAAAGTTCTAAAGAGTTTTCTGTGGGGGCATGGTGAATCTTCAAAAGGTAGTGTAAAGGTTTCTTAGAAAATTGTGTGTAAGCCAAAAACTCATGGTGGCCTTGGTCTGAAGGATCTTGCAATTTGTAATAGAGCCCTACTGGTTAAACATATTTAGAATATAGCTATAAAGAAAGATACATTGTAGGTCAAATAGGTTAGCATTGTCAAATTAAGGGAAGGTAGTATTTGGGTGATTCAAAAGGAGAGCACTGATTGTTGGGGATGGAGGAATCTCTTGGATATCAAAGACATGGTTGTTAATCACATTAAGTATACGTTGGGTGATGGTCAGGGTACCTTTATGTGGTATGACAACTGAAGTGGGTTAGGTCCTTTGATCAATAACATTAATCACAGCATTTTATATGATGCTAGGATCAACAAGAATGGGTGTATGGTTGATACGATAGAAAATGGTGGATGGAAATTGCTTGAAGAATGGTATGATACTTTGCCCAATATTACTAGTATTGTTGTTCCTATTTTCAGTAATAGAGGTGATACTATTACTTGGGTAGGTAATGATGGTGCTACCAGAAATTTCTCTATGAAGCAAGTTTACTGTTATTTTAGAGATAACACTAAGGAAGTTAGATGGGGACCTTTGGTATGGTTTACTCAAAACATTCCCAAACACTCCATTTTTTTATGAATGGCTATAAAACAGACTTCTGACTCATGATAGAATGAAAAAGTGGGGTAGTTTTGATATGATGGTGTGTGCTCTATGTAAGAAGAATGATGAATCCCATGATCACTTGTTTTTTAAATGTGACTTTGCTAAGGATTTATGGACTGCTGTTCAGAAACAGATGGAATTTTATGTTCAGGATGTGGATTGGAACAGTATTGTGAGCTTAATGGCTAATAATCCTTATGGTAATAGTATTGGCAGTGTTATCAAAAGATTATGCTTTGGAGCTACAGTCTATTCAATTTGGCAAGAGAGAAATTATAGAATTTTCAGAGGTCAAAGTAGAGATTGGCAAACTGTGTTTGTAGTCATCTGTGATACTATAAGATGCAAACTGATGGGATTAAAAGTCAAGAAGACAATTTCAGTAATGAAAGTTACTGATAAGTGGAATATCAAAATGGATTATAATGATTGATCTCTGTGGAATAACAGATGGCTGGTAATTTGTTGCTGGTTTTCTTGGATTTTAAGGAGGTATCTTACTACTGTTTGATTGGCCTTGGGAGGAATCCACAGTTTTAATTATGCTCCTTTTGATCCTTAAAACCTCAGCATAAGGCAATTTCCTGTTTTGATTATGATGAATTCTTTTACATTTGATAAAGATTTATATGAACTTTGAGGAAGGTTCAATCTTTGGCTTGTTAATTTTGAAGGCCTTATTCTTAGGTTTGAGACCATACATTGAATGGCCTTGTATCTTGGTTATTTGAATACTTGTTCCTTGGTTCTCTCAATTGGTCGTGGGAGGGATTGACTTGGATCAACTGAACTTGTTTTCTTTATGACCAAAAGGTAGGTTTCTCACTGTGTAGGGTAATGGTCTACATGATTGCTTAAGTTCATAAGAATAGTGAGTTATGAAAGATGAAGCAACTTGGTCTTAGGTTTAAGCTATCATAGGGGGTCTGGTTGGTACTCATTTAAGGTGTGTGTTCCCAGGTTTTGATGCCTTTTAGTTTTTCTAAGTTGGAAATGTAGGAATCTGGTATAGCCCTTAAATGGAGAGGTTTAGGGGCTATAGCTTGCATAATGATGCCCTTTCTGTGTTTTATCCTTGGTTATTATGGATGTGGGTTGAATGATCAGTGGATAACACAGGAAGGGAAATGTAGTTATGAAGCTGGTTCTGCTATAAAGCATTATGATAGACGAATGCTCTATTTCCTCTATTTTGGCTGACTTCTGTTAGTGATGTCAGACTTATCTCTTTAGTTGTATTCGAGATCTATAGTATCAGACATATGGTCTTGTTTGTATTTGATTTCCAGTTGTATCTAGGATTGTTTGTTGTTCTCGTTGGGCATGTCCAATCCAGTAGTATTGTGTTCTCTTGTAATTTATTTTGAAAGTAATAATATATTTCACCCTTCTGCACCAAAAAAAAACAAATGATCATACAACTCATACATTTTATATTGTTGGTTAATCTCAAACCGTCCATATACCAACCATAACCTCATGACTACATTTCCTAAACAATTAGTCCCGGATGGATCAATACCAATCTAAAAAGACCTAGAGGACCCAGTGTAAGGCATCATCATATGGGTTATAGTTATCCCAACCTCTCCATTAGATAGACATTGCCATACTAATTACATTTCTTGCATTACTAATAAACGAGACACATTCAAGCAGTTAACATCCTTACTTAAGATGGCAAGACTTATTAGAAAGCAGGCATCATTAGCACAGATAGATCAATCTAAGGGGGTGTTTGTTTTGGCTTATGAAACCTAAACCCCTTAATTTTTTAGCTAATTTTGAGACTTGTGGGCTTATATAAGTTTATCATGATATGATAAACTTATATAAGCCCATAAGTCTCAAAATAAGCCAGAAAATTAGGGCTTACGAAATATAAGCCAAAATCAAATTTGATTTGGGCTTATATTTGATAAGCCTTAATTTTCTGGCTTATTTTGAGACTTGGGGCTTATATAAGTTTATTATGATATAATAAACTTATATAAGCTGTTAAGTCTCAAAATAAGCCAGAAAATTAGGGCTTATGAAATATAAGCCCAAATGGGCTTATGTTTCATAAGCCAAAACAAACACTCTCTAAACTTCTTGGTCAGTTAAGTGTGTGTTTTTTGCAATTTAATGGAAAAATATGTGTTGGTGTAATATACTACCCACGGCCTCGTTAATACATTACTTTTTACTTAACTACACGTTAATGCCACATTAATCTCTAGTTTCACTCGCTTACTATTTAAACTTTTGTAACCCCACTTATCATTTACCTATACCACAATAATTATAAATAACACACCCATATAAACACAAACAACCAACTTTTTCTTATGTTGTTCTAAGTTGCACCACCCTTGTCAACAAAATTAGGCACCTAACTAGTAAGGGAGATAGAGGGTTCATAGTGCTATTTTGTATTATTTTATCAGATGTCTCATGGTTATTTTTATATTTACACTAGCCATAAATTGATTCACATAATTAAATTATAAGGCTAAGTGTAAATGTGTAATATTGGAGCATGATGACTGCTTTTATTATTGTCACATCAGCATTAACTTAGTTTTCTCTTTCTATAACCTTCTTCGCAACAAAGCTAGTGTAATAAGACAACCTTCTTCGCCCTTTTTTCATTTTCATTTGTCAAACACTAAATTTAAAATTTCATTACTAATTAAGAGTATACAATTAACATGGATTAAGTTTGCAATTGTTGGGTTCAGTTCCTGAGCCCTTCAGTCTCTTAGTAGATTTAAACATAAAATCCCCTAAGTTTTACTCAGGCTAAAGTACTTCAGTTTGAGTCGTTGAAGGTTCTTCAGCTTCAGCTCTTTAGGTCCTTAGAAGATTGGAAAGTATCTTCACTTCAGTTAATGCAGCGGATCGAAAACTAAAAAAGGCCTATGTAAAGAGCTTCAGTTCAGCTTGGTTGACAATTCCAAGCTGAATGTTGTCTATCTCCTTAACAGAAGATTGAAACATATTGTTTCACTTCTAGAAGGTTTACAAGGCGGGAAAAAGATTACTTTATGTCAAAAGGAATAAAACAATCTCTTTAGGAAAAGGTACTTCTAAAGTTGGTATAGAAGTACAACAACTTTCCTTAAAGGACTATACCTGGTACTTTAGAGCATGTCTGCATTAAATGGTATCTCAACCACCTATTGGATGCATGACACGCGTACTAGGTTAACTTGTAAACCCTAATCCCTTTGCTTATAAAAGGAAAGGGATTCTCAGAGTAAATGTTATCTCTTCCAATTAATGTGATACACATTGAAGAGTTCATTTATCTCTCAAACAAACTAAACGGTACTACTGAAAGCTGAAGCTTCAGTTTAGTCATAAGTAGTTTGTTTTCTTACTCTTTTAACCCTTGGTTAGAGTTTAAGTTCGAAGGAGATAACACCTCAATTGTCATTCAACCACCTTGATATTCTGCAAGCAAGGTGTGTCATATATTCTTTATTTGATTCTAATAAGAACCTATACGTTGAAAAGTTACTTCTGTGTTTTAAACTTGTTCTTTATATTGTTCAAATATATCTGTTTAAAACTCACTTTGTTGTCATAGAATGTGATTAGTTTAGCTTAATAAACCTTATATCACATTCAAAGGGACCAACAAGTGGTATCAGAGCAGTTTGATTTATAAAACCTTTTCAAGTTTTTATAACTGCTCAAAAGATTTTTAAAATCAAGATCCATCTTAAATGGCAACAAAAGTACCACAGACTCTTGAATATAGGGGTGGCCAGTTAAATGCCGCTCCTGTACCAGAAGTGGCAAATTTCACCAACTGGAAAAAGAGATTCATGTGCCACATCATTGGTATTGAACCTCAATTTGAAAACATCATCAAAAATGGTCCTTTTATCCCCATGGTAGCTGGTCAAAGAAAGCCAGAAGGACAAGACAGAGAGAGAGAGATCACTGATGCATTCTACGCCATCAGCGCTCTCAGTATGAACGATGATAGTGTCGACATGAACTTTTTTTAGTTGGTGAATTATCATCCTCACTACCATGTAGTGGGCTGCAGACAACTTGATGTAATGCTCGAACCTATCGCTCCCCCTATGCCCTTTATATGTCAGAATGAGCTACAAAAGACGGTTGTGAAGAATTAAATGGACGACGAAAACTAACAGCGCAGTAATCCGAGCCAGATGTCCAATCAGAGAACCCTCAAAGGAGATCCTACACCCAAACGCCATACGTCCCGCCCGCTCAAGAAATTATCAACCAAAACCCCCCCCACCACACCCCTTACTCGCAAAAATGACCGGCGCTCACCCCCCCTGTCCCCTGCCACCCTCCCCATCCCATTGCGTATTCGTGAACCTGTATTTGGAATGGCGCACCCCCCTCAATCATCATTTTAAACGGTACCCTTATATCCTTTTGGCAACTGGTCTCGTCAAAGGAAGCTTAGGATACCACAATGGGACCCACATGAGGATGAGAAAGCTTGTTAACTTAGATCAGCCGACTCAAAAGTATCATTTTGTTTGTGCTTCTAGATGAACCAAATGAACTTGTCATAAATTGCTTATTGTAAAATCTACTTTGGCCTAATACTGTATCATGAGGGCCCCTCTGATGTGAAAGAAAGTAGGGTCATAGACCTAAAGTTGTGTTACAACACCTTCAAATTCAAAGAAGGTGAAACACTAACACAAACTTTCACCAGATACAAAGCTTTGATGAATGAGTTAGTAAATGATGCCATCAAACTTTCAAAGCTTGAAATAAATATTGGTTTTATAAATGGGTTACCAAAGAAGTGGTTAAGTTTCTGTCAAAGTCTTAGAAACACAAATCATGTGAAAGATTCTGAACTTGCTTCTCTATTTGGTAAACTCAAATATGAAGAAAACCTAATAGACAGTATTTATGAGACTAAAAAGAACAAATCGCTTGTCTCTGCAACACCTTTGTCAACTGCTTTCTTCTCTACCTCTATTGTCTAAGACTTTCAAGATAGTCCTGATGATGAAGAGGATACAAGAAGTAGTCATGAGTACTTGAATGACCTAAAAGAAGAATATCAAGCAAGAGTTCTTTTAGCCAAGTCTAAAAGGTTCTTCAAAAATGGTACTCAAAGGGT
>BQNB010176769.1:0-13030 GCA_026074375.1 Tanacetum coccineum
ACCATTTGGAGACTACCTCTTATGTCGGGAATGATTATGTGTTTTATGAGGATTTTAATCTTGTGGATATGATATTCCCCATGAACATTCAGGGAAAGATTTTTGATCCGGGGATAATTTTTCATGAGAAATCTTTTGAAAAATCTGACAAGAGTTCAAAAGAGTTAGCTCCATCTAAAGCTCTTTTGACTCTTGATGTTTTTGACCCTCTCCACCCACCCTTAATGAACTTTAATGTTACCAAAGCATTTTCGGGGTTCACATTTTCTATCTTGAACATCTTTTCTAAAAAGTTGGTTGAACCCGGAATAAAACATGCTTGGGTCTATCTTTCATGCCTAGTTTGGGGAGGTTGTCACCTCTTAGATTTTCTTCACCATTGCTATTATCCACCATAAGAAAACTAGTTTGGGGAAAGAGTCAAGCGAAGGGGACTCTATAATAAACAAGCGCTTCGTGGGAGGCACCCCATGCTTATCCTTTTATCTTTTCTTTTTCTTTCTATTTTCTTTGCTTCCCCAAGGACAAATTAATTCGGGGGCGAGTATAGTGTACTCGTTAAACAAAACTAAGCCGTTTTTGAATGTCTTTTGAGCTAACATTGTCAACAGAAAGAGGAAGCTCTCTTTATTCGTCTCTTGTTGGTTGTTTGTGATTTTTGTCTAGGTTTTCCGGATTTTGGAAGCTTCATGGTTCAATATTGTGGAAGGACAAAGCAATTCCCACAATTTCCATCGATGATCTCCAATCTTCTCTTCATAAATGGGAAAACCTTATCCTCTTATCCTTGTTCTTTATCGACACAAACCATCTAATTCTTTTGGCATGAACCATTGAATTTTTTTTTGTTAAAGATTCCTTTGACCTTATTTTTTAAACTTGAGACAAAGTTTCCTTTTAGTTTGGGGAAGGATATCTTCGATAATTGACTTGGCACTTCACCAACATGTTTGGATCTTTTTGAATTACCTTTTTGAGAAAAAGTGAGAAATTTTAAATTTTTGCTTACAAGAAAAGCTCAAAAGAAGCTTTAGTTTGGAAAAAAAACACCTCTTTTTGGTAGTCCGTTGGTGAGAAATAGGAGTTAATTTTGACTTCTACCGGTGAAAAAAGCCCTACTAATTCTTTAACCTACCTTTTGTGGGGCCAGCTTTCACAAATCCATTGCTTTTGGATTTTAAAATGTGAAAAGACAAGAAATGGATGTAGTTAAATATAATGATTTGCTTAAGCAAGGTTTATTTGGAAAACCTAAAGCATATATGAAATGATTTGTGTCTTTTTTACTCCTTCCCATAAGCTCTTAACACACTTAATCATTACCGTGCGCTTTTTTTATTTTTAATTTAGCTAAGTCAAGACCAAACTTCTTAGTAAAGTCTTGACATTTTGAAAAAGAATTCATTTTTTAAATATGTAAGTAAGATTTTGGTTTCAAATTTAATAGTTGTCTTTTCTAAAATGAAAATTTTCCTTCATGCAAAAGATAATTTATAAAAAGAATGCAATAAGCATTTCTTAATGCAAAAGCATTATTTTCGTGCCATGAAGCATTCGAAAAAATAGGAATAACAAAAGCTATAGTATTTTTAATCGTTGTGCGTATCCATGTTGAGAGAAAGACTCGAATGGGTTGCAACTAAGGGAATATAACTATGTACGTAGGATCAAGGTTCGTAGGCCATTCACACCAGGGAGCGCGCCCTAGCGTGTGATTGCAAATACTAAGGGACTTTGGATTCTAAAGCCTGAAATTTGTAGGAAAAGGTGTTGTTGCGATAACCAAGCAAACGTTAGCACGGAGTGGGGTTCGAACTAAGAACAACCTGGTTGTTTTGCGATATCCTACTTGGGAGAAAGGCCTAAGTAGGTTCGAACTAAAGAACGACATTCCTATTGCATAGAAAAAAAATAATTATAGTACATAAAAATAAAAATAATGGTTAAAAATTTCATTTTCTCAAATCAATTTATAAGTTTTGTTTCCGAATCTCTTTTAGCTTTGAGTCGAGATTTATCTATGTTAATATACCATTATGAGCCTCACAAGGCTTATTACTAGATGAAATTCAACTATGAAGATAAATTGATCTATGGTTGAGTTAAAAAGAAGTGCAACACATCTTAATATCATTAATTTATTCCCGGGAGTGAAAAGTTCACAAGTTAAAGTATAGAGCATAATCATTTGGATTTATATTGACATGATCTTGTTACTTAGCTTTGCTTAGTCCTAGTGAAAAGTCAAGGATGACGAATTTCCTCTTTTGGTTTTTTCTCTATTAATCGGGAGTAGCCCTATTTCGATGAGCCCTAAAAGTTGCAAACTATCAATGATAGCCATTAACGAGTTTTTCAGGGATTAAATGATTAGAAAAGAGAAAGAATGATTTTAACAGTTGAATTTATAAAAAGAATCATAAACAAGGGCATATTGGAAACATCATAGTTTAACAAAGTGTACATACACTTCATAACATTCGTGAGACACGCACTCCTTTTATTTGGGAATTTTGATATTGCTTAATTGTATACTATATTACCCAGGATTTTGCCAAATAAAAAGCAATAAAATGCCAAAAGAATCTGAAAAAGTGTGCTTTTTTCGCAATTGTGGCAGGCAAGGATTAAAAAGACAAAAGATGCAAAAATGATCAAAAACCGACAAGAACGGAAAAAGACAAAGTAGACAAAGACATAGTTAGAATCAGCCAGTAGATTCACAGCCGGAATCACCCGACACAGTCAAAGATAGAAATAAAGAAAGTCAAAGAGTCAAGATAAAGTCAAAGGGCCATTATTGACAAGTCTTCAAAGTCTAAAGAGCTCATTTGAAGTTTTGAAGTATCAAGGGCTAAAGTTGCCAAAGAGTGAAAGTTGATTTATAAAGAAGAAAAGGAAGAAAGCAAGCACAAGGACTGAATTTGCACATCCTCAAACTCTCTTTTAACACTAAAAAGGACGGGACAAGTTATAAGGACCAATGTTGCCAATGCTCCAAAGATTCAAACATATACCCCGGTTAATTCGCAACAGAATAACAACCTAACAACTCCTAACTGATTTTCCCGCCAAGAATTCCCACAACCCAATCCCGAATTTTTCCCCAACCCCGCTCCCTTTTAAACAACCAAAATCATTCATACACCTTCACCAATCAACAACCAACACGTGGCACTTCCCTATTGGCCATGACACCTCATCAAACCCATCAAACGGCTCAAATTCACTCACAAATGATCAAGGGCCAAGATTTAAAAGACCATTCTAGAAAACCTTCCCTCTCTTCACTACTCCTCTATAAATAGAAGGCTAGGACTTCATTTTTCTGTTGTTAAATTTTTGTTTTAAACTTACCGTTGAAATTTCCCGTTTTTAAAGCAATTCCTATTTTAACTTAAAGCATTTAAGATTTTAACTCTTGTAAACTTTCTCTTACAAGTTGTACTACTTTAATTCAGCAATACAATTTGTTTTACACATTTATTAAGCATTTGTTTTCAAGTAAAAGTCGAATTGCTCAAATAAGCTCAAAATAAGCTCATTTGAGCTTATTACTTCTTATAAGCTCAATTTTAGTCAAGTGTTGTTGTTTAAGCTTTCATTTACTAAATTGTACCTCATTCACCTCAAAACATGATCACTTGAATATATTTGAGTTCAATTTTGAAGTAACAAGAAGAAATAAGCTCAAATTAAGCTAGATAAGCCAGCTTATTGAGTCTAGTAGCCAGGTGCCATTTAGGAACATCAAACTTCTACTCTTGGATAGTTTGAATGAGAAGAATCTACAAAATCCAGTTTAACTTGGCTACATTTCCTTTTAAAACCATTATTCAAACTTATTGGCAATAAGCTTATTCCTTTTGAAATTTCATGAAATTCAGTATCATTTAGCTTAAAATGAGTTCTTTATAGATTTATTGCTTAATGTGTTTTTAAGTTTTTAATCAATTTTATTTTCCTTTTCTAAAATCCAGTCATAGTTAGTAGGCTTAAAGCTTACATAGAGAAACAACTTATTTTCATAAATAAGCTAGGGCGTTTCATAGCTTTAATTCAGCTCTAATAATCCACACAAAATAGTAAGTAGCTAAAAAGTTGAGGTTGTTTTTAGTTTTAATATAGACTTTAAACCAATTTATTTTCAAGCAAATCTTAATTGTGTTTGGTTTAAGCATGGTTTTGACTCATTAAGTCAACAAGCATTTTGTTTATTTTTTTAGAATACAGAGTTTAGCCATATTAGAAGGTATTACCAAGTTTAGTAATTGAGTATGTAGTTTTAAAAATAAGAGTTAAAAAATCTTAGTTTTTGCACCAGCAAGTTTGACAAGTTTAAGTAAGTTTGGAATTAGAATTTTATAAGCATTTAAGGGCTATACTTAGTTAAGGTCATTAGAAAATGCATTTAGTACTTTGATAATACTCCTCAATGTGAAGTAATAACTTCATTTTGGTCTGTCCTGCCAAACACTTCACAAACCACATTTGCTTCAGCACAGGTTTTATTCATTTAACTTTTTTGAAATTTTTCTATTTTAATGAAAACTTTGCAAAAACCTTTTTAGCTAGGTTGATGTTAGATAATTAGAGCAGCTTAAATCCAAATTTTCGGTTTCTAAGGTTCATTAATAAGCATTTTTAGCTTATTTGAAAAAGCTCAAAATAGTTCTAATCCTAAACTTGCACATTTCTGCAGGTTAATTTTCTTACAAAATTTATGCTAAAGCTTAACTAATTTTTGTTCTTAGATACTCTTTAGCATACATCATAAGCTACATAGAATCTTCTTTTAGTTTCTGTTTTTATCTAGAAATCAAGCTAGCATTAAGTCCCCCCCCCCTTTTTTTTTTTTAAAAAAAAGTTGAAAAAGATAGATAAGCACTACTTTCTGTGACAGCATTCTAGCAGCTTATTTTTCAGCTTATTCTTTCGTTAAAAGTATCAATTTGCTTTTATTAAGTTTAGGATTAACTGTTGAGTAACTTTGTCGTTTTTAAGTTTTGTCTAAATAAATCACTTTTTCATTAAGCAAAAAAAGCTGAAAATCGCGGTCCTGTTTGGTATTTTTTCTAAAGTTCCAGGTTAACCGTTATTCTCATAGTGTAAATTTCTTTTAAAACTTCACCCTCATACCCTTATTTTTCCTTTATTTCACATTCTAACCCGTCTTTCTTAGAATAATAAAATATTTTATATTTTTAAAATAATTAGTTTATAATTTAAGTAATACTTTAAATCTAACAAATAGGGTTCATTGAGTCATAAAATTATGGGGGGGGGCTTTTTTGTCCTATTGAATTTCTGCACAACGTTTAGCTTTTAAAAACCATTTTTATATTCTTACTCCAATTAACTTTTTGTATTTTCTCTAGAAATTAAAATAGATTAGTTAGTAATTTCTTTTTCTTAGAGTAAAACATGAAAAAATGAAAAAATAGTTGAAAATTGAAATTCTTTTTGCATTATTTTCTATTTAAAGCTAGTATTATTTGAAAAATAAAAGAAAAATTTTAGTGTTAATTTTTAGAAAAAGTTTATTTTTGATAAATCATTAAATTTTAGAAAAATCATAAAAAATTCAAAAATACATAAAAAATTCCAATTCTTTTTCCTAAAATTTTCATTTTAAATTTGTGATTTTTAGGTATAAAATTTGTTAAGAGTTGTGCTTTAGTTTTTAAATTTCAGTTTTAGCTCGCGTTTATTACGTTTTGTGCATTTAATTTTCGTGCTATTTCATTGTTTCTTTAATTCTTGCTATTACATTTGTAGTGTAATCAACAAATTCAAATATCCTTTAACTGATTCTAGGCTCAATCCAATTATTCATGAAAAATTCTCAATTCACGAATCTGTTTTGGGAACACGCCCGAGTTGTACAATACTTCCCGGATAAAAATATACCGAATTGTGTTTTCTTTTGAGAGATTTTTTTTACCTTACTATTTCCTGGTTGAGAAGTATTTTGGAAAGAATTTCTTACGGAATTATTACTATATAAGTATATTAAATTTGTTTTACCGCAACCAGGGTCCTTGACCAATACATATAATGGTAAACAATGTTAAAATTCCCGTTGCTAGTGATAATGAGGTTAAATAATTTTATAAACCATCGTTGAAACCCGGAGTTAGATTTTACAAACCAAATTTTAGGTCAAAAACTCCATCCAACCCTAGAAAGATTCAATAATCATTCCCTCGTTCTTAAGACACCCGCAGAGAACCAAAAAGAAACGTTGGTCGACAAAACCAACCTGATGGTTTTCCCGTAACTTGGAATAACTTCCAACCTCAAAGTTACATGCCATGGGGAATGTGCCATCCATTTCCACATCCCAATAAAATGCATCAAATGCTAGGGATGTTTAGCACTAACAACTTTGGACCCATGAGATACTGGGGACCAAATGTTTGAATTGTTGTCTTATATAAAAAGATATGTCTTAGAGTTGACTTGGAACCCGATGAGTGGATAAAAGATAGGGGATGCTCTAAACACAAGATGGGTAACCAAAAGCTCTTCGCAACCTACAAGGCATACAATAGAAGTAACATTATTTTTGGTAGTAATCTTCGCGGTAACATCATTGGCAAAGGTACGATTTCTAATGACTCTTTCAATATAGATAATGTAGAACATGTAGATAACTTAAGATTTAATTTGCTAAGTGTAGGTCAAATATGTGATAATAAATATAGAGTGACTTTCTCTGAACACGATAGTGAAATCACTAAGGACGTTAGGTTATAGGTAGAGGTATTAGGAAGAAAGGCTTATATGTGATGAAATTGGGAAATAAGCCGAAAGACAAAATTTGTCTTGCAACGATGATGAATAAACACCACTCTGTGGCCATAGAAGATTAGGTCACGCTAATATGTGTCTCATTCAGTCGTTATCCTTTAAGGAACTAGTTAAATACTTACCTAAGCTTAAGTTTGATCAACACTTTTGTGATGCTTGTAAAATTAGAAAACAAGCTCACGCTAGTCACAAAGCTAAGAATGTAGTCTCAACAACTAGATGCTTAGAACTTCTCCATATGGATCTCTTCGGTCCATTCGCCGTACGGAGTTACGGAGGAAACCTCTACACCTTAGTTAATATAAATTAATATTATAGGTATACATGGACAAAATCCTTAGGACTAAAGAAGCAATCTTTGATCAATTCGAAATATTTAGTAGAAAAATACAAAACCAATTAGGATGTCCAATAGTGTCAATTAGGGTGGACCATGGTAGGGAATTTGATAATTAAATTCAATTTGGAGAGTTTTGTAATGCCAACGGTATTACACATAACTTCTCGGCTCTACGCACTCCATAATCAAATGGCGTGGTAGAAAGGAAAAATAGGACACTATAAGAAATGAGTAGAACCATGTTGAATGAAAAATCGTTACCATAAAAGTTTTTGTGTAACGCTATAGATACTTCAACATATATCTCAACCGATATCCAAATTATGAGCCATTCTTAGGTAAAACACCTTATGAACTCTTGGGAGGTAGGAAACCTACTCTTGATTATTTTAGAGTGTTTAGAAGCAAGTGCTTCATTTAAACTACCAAAACGACCTGACTAAGTTGACCCCCACAGTCAAACGAATGGTGTCTTTAAGATACTACCCAAAATAGCAAAGCCTATATTATCCTAAACAAACACACCATGGAAATTGAAGAATCACCAACAATGAATTCGATGAAAATCCTCCACTCCCTAATACATCACCCTTGGTGGATGATGACTTAGATGAAGAAGAAGCAATTAGGGTTAGCGAAAAAAGAACCTAGAAAATGACATTAAGGATGAAACTTTAGAAATTGATGATGTAGTCAATATTAAGGAATCTAGGAACCATTCTTAGAAAATGTCATAGGAAATCCTAACACAAAGAAATAAGTTGTTGGATATTGAAGGGATGGGGTGGGATTTTTTGTAGGGGGTTCCCATAGGTCTCAAGCACAAAACCAAAGAACTTCTTTTGTTTTTTATAAATACAATAATAAACCTAAGAAAGGTGAATGAGCCTTAAATGATGAAAAGTTGATAATCAGTAAGCAAGAAGAATTAAATCTTTCGTTTGCACACGATGTTTGGGCACAACCTAAGAATATGATAATCATAGGAACTAAGTGGGTATTTAGAAATAAATTAGAAGAGAATGGTGTTGTTTCTCGAAATAAGGCTAGGTTAGTCGCCCAATGTTATAATTAATAAGAGGGCATCAATTATGATTTAACTTATGCCCCAATTTCTAGATTAAAGTTTATTAGAATATTATTAGCTTATACTTGCGCCTTAGATTTTAAGCTATTCCAAATAGACATAAAAAGTGCTTTCCTGAACGGATTTAAATCAATGAGGAGGTTATACGTGCACAACTTCGGGATCAATTAATTTCGAGAAACCAAATCATGTTTATAAATCAAGAAAGCATTATATGGTCTTAAACAAGCACCCAAAGCTTGGTATGATAGGTTAAAGGCTTTTCTTATTAAACATGAGTACAAAATGGGAATGGTAGATAACACACTTTTTACTAAAAAGAAAAGTTGAAATCTCACCATCGTTCAAATATATGTCAATGACATTATATTCGGTTTGACTTGTCAAGACATGTGTGATGAATTCGCCATGATCATGCATGACGAGTTCGAGTTGAGCATGATGGGTAAACTTAACTTCTTTCCTGGACTACAAATAAAGACAAATGAAATACGGTACTCTTCTTTAATCAATCTAAATAATATTAAAGAAAAGGCTTAATAAAATTGGCTTAGAAGATTCAAAAACCATGAAAACCTCAAGTCCACAGATACGTAAACTCACGAAAGACGAAGAGTGTGAGTTGGTATATAGTACCAAGTATCGATGCATGATAGGTAGTTTACTCTACCTAATGGCAAATTAGTCCGAAATCATGATTAGCTGTCTGCCTTTGTTGCACGCTTCCAAGAGTATCCTAAAACCTCTCATCTTGAAGCGGTTAAGCGTATCTTCCGATGAATTAAAGGCACTACGCACTCAGGATTATGGTATCCTAAGGGGATCGGCATAGAAACCGTAGTATATACCGATTCTGATCATGCGGGAGATTATGTGGACTGAAAGAGCACTAGCGGTATTTGTACGTTTGTGGTATGTTGTTTAACATCTTGGTTCTCGAAGAATCAAAAACTGCTCTTAGCTATTAACCACCGACCGTAAGCCAAATTACGAAAGCGCTAGAAAGGCATTCACAAAGCACTGATGGAATGAAACAACCTTATCAGACTACGACATTCGACTCGATGACGTCCGACCATGTACGTAAAGATAAAGGCTCAGATCAACCTTATAGCAAAAAACCCTGTGCAACACTCGTGGATAAACCACATCGAGAATCCGTCAAACCACTTTCGTCAAGACAAAGTCCAAAAAGGAATACTCTATCAAAAAAGCCTCCGTCCGTCGACAATATCGCTATATTCTCACTACAAACCCCCTTAAAATTATAATCGTTTAAAACTATCTACGTTTTAGGTTTAGGATGCATGGACACACATTCCACAAATCGTCATCTTTTCTTCTAGTCTCGATTCTCGTCTGTGTTTCATTCCAATGTCGTGACAACTTGAGTTCCTTTTTCGGTGCGGCTTGTAGGACGGGACGACCGCCTATAGGTGTAGGGTAAGGTGGGTGATACCGCACATATTGCCGCCAATCTTTCCTAACCGCGCGCTAGCCGGGCTTAGAGCTGCGTGAAACTCATCACTACCCTGTAAGGCGTTGAGACAAAAGCATGTTACACAAAGCGTTGCTTTCTCACTGTATTAATTTGTCATGTATAAACAAGGGAAAGACTGATGTCATGGAAGGTGAATGTTGTGTATACATATATAAAAGCAACTGCCCGCCTATAAGAGCCAACTTAAATAAAGTCGCTTCGAAATGTGGAGCCAAGTATTTTAAGCATTTTTAATTCTTGAAATGCAAATTAAAACGTCACTCCTCCTATAAAATGTTTGTCAAAAAAATTTCATCCAAAACACCTCCACTGGAGGCGGCCCCCATATCAAGGGTGTTATCCCAAATATCTAATCCATAACACAACTAATAAGCACACCAATAAGCTACATATGTCGAACCAAATAAGAGGAAAAAGAAGAAAAAAAGAAAGAAAGCCTAGAAGAGAAATGTAGAGAGAGAAATCTAGAGAGGTCCTATTATAGTCCTAAGTCCCATTGTTTGGCTTCATGGGGCTTTTGCTTAGATTGGACCGCGCTGGCTATGTGTTGGGGATTTTAAGCCTGAAACATGGACAATATTAGCTTAAAGTCCAAGCTCGTTGAACCCGTCTAGCCTATTACAATACAAGACTAATTATGACTAAGACGACCAATAACATTCTTGTTTGACTTATATAAAAATAAGGCTAACAATCTCCCCCAATGTTGAGGCCGACTTCTATCTCCCCAATGTTGACCTTCTTGTTTGACTGATGACATTCTTATTGGAGGATATCTTGATTTGACTTTTATCTCCCTCAATGTTGAAGATATGATTTGACTCTTAAGCTTTGCCTTCTTTGGTCTTGTCTTCATCTTTTCTTGTTTGTAATGGCTCTGTTCATTCATGCTTAAGACACCTATAACAATCTTTATTCTTACGGTTTCGTTTATGTATCTTGATCTTGAGCCTTATATCTTTTGACTTTGAGTTTCTTGAGATCTTTAATCATGCAATCATCTCCTTGACTTGAATCATCTTGATTTGACATTCTTGATCAACTCATGCTTTTGACCGACATGCTCATACTGATTTCATTCTTGTTTGACTTATATAAACATAAGACTAACAATCTTCCCCAATAGACAATTCTTCATTTGACTTTGAAGCTCTTTGATAATGAGGAAGTTTAGTATCAACAATCTTGATGCTGAATGATTGACTTTGAAAGCTTGAGTATGAGCATGTGTCAATCAATCCGACTTTGCTGGTACAAGGCTGCAACATCGACGTTTAAATAAATCTGCATTTAAAGGTTTAGTGATATACAACAAATATATACGAAGTGTCTTTAGTCACTCTTTCTGTCGGAATAACGGTTTGCAATAACCAACGGTTCCCCGTTAATCAACATTAAATATCTACCTGTATCAGGATAGAATTCATCATTAATCTTCTTGATAGTTGTAAAGTGAAAAATGGAAGTATAACTTGGTTTATATAGGATTTTAGTTTGGCCATTTGACACAAATAGTCTTTTCATCATTTATTTCTTTCAAATCTAATACATAGGGGCGTTCGTTTGGTTTGTTTATTAACCGACCACAACATTTGCTAATTATTTTCGAAATTATTTTTATTTCGTCCACTCCATTTTGTTTAAAACATTTAATAAAATGTGTACACCAAAGTCGCGGGATCATTCTTCCGTGACTAAATTTATTTCCGTCACACTTAATTTAGTTCAAAATATTTAATAAAAATATAAGCTCACGTCAAAATAATGTTTTGACTCGGTTTTGACTAACTCGAGACGAGGACGATATAATACAAATTGTCATCATAAAAATAATAACGAGGCGCGTCAAAATTTCTACAATACTCAAAACACTTAACGGTCGCGCGGTCAAACGTTGACTCGCGAAACCAAAAAAAGTAAAATTTTCTAAATTCCGTTCGTAATAAAATACGAAAATGACTATTCACGACAAATAAAATTTTAAATGTCGACGTTCGTTCACACGAACTTATAAAATAATAATTATGACGTCGAATTCGCGATCGTCATACGCGTCGTAAAACTCGGGTTGTTACATGTATTGACCCGGTTTCTGCCTAAGGTGTGTGGAGGGCTTCTTTCTCTTTACCCTTTATCCATGCATTTCCTTTTAACTCTTCAACCCTTTCAATGCTTACCAAGACGTCATCACTAACACCTTGTTATGATTGTTCTAGTGTTAACTCATGTCTTAGTCGGCATTATTACTGTTTCTCATTCTTCTCCAAATCATACCTAAGGACTTCTAATTCTATCTATGGAATGTCCATGGGTAGATCCCTTCAGTTCTAGTGGGATCATAAGACTTATACCTAACCTTAACCACCTTATAACTTCATCGACGTCGTACGTTAATTAAGTGTTGGGTATAGTGATTGAACCATAAAACCTTTGATACAGACATTTTGAAATACTTCCCCTACGCATGTGCTTCGAGATTCAAAATTGTTTTGCACATGATGGAAAAAATTGCACTTAGAGTCTTAAAGATCACATTCTTTTATATTACATTTTAATCACATTTTCTCCCCTTATTTAAAATAATAAATCTCTTAGTATTTGAAATACCAATTGATTAAAATTTATGACATGAAAACTTCCATGGGGAGAAAAATGTTTTCACAAGATTGCATGAATTAGTGAACATTTTTCTGATTGCTCCCCTTCAACAATATATGCGGGATACCAAAGATTTTTAAAATTTGACATTACAAGGAAAAATGATATGACACCACAAATATGTTGAAGACGGAGTGAGATGCCTTAGTGAACAGTGTATATTATAATTTGACATTGAAGTACCACATTTTAATTTCATTGAATGTTTTTGGATACATAAGATTGACATTTATGAGATGTACCCAAAATACATTAAAGGCTTTTGGTTTTAAAAGCACTCCTTCAAAAATTGTTTTACTTCTTAAAATGACATTTTTGAGTATATTGTACCAATTGTACCACTTATAAAAATTGAATATTGTACCAATTGTACCACTTATAAAAATTGAATATTGTACCAATTGTTAATTATTTTAAGGAAGGGAGTGTTGAACACACAATTTTAACAAATACCACTTATTGTGGAAAGATACCACAAATTATATTTTAAACAATTTGACATTGAAAGTTCTTTTTGAAAAATTGTGTTCAACGGTTTTTAAAACCATAATATAAGACTTATCTTCTATTTTAGAGTAAGTGTACTAAAACGTACACTCCCCTGTGACATTCGGGACCGAGTTATGCACTG
>BQNB010176772.1:0-2500 GCA_026074375.1 Tanacetum coccineum
TTTTAAAGGTAAATTACATTATTAAAATGACAATAAACTAAAAAAATAAGCTAAATTAATAAGCTACTACTAAGCTACACTACTCCTACACTACACTAGATATCCTCTACTGTGTGAGTGAGAGCTCTATTTATAGCCATGAGAGGAAGGATCTAGAGCCTGAGGAGCGTCCCAATCCATCAATCTCGACCATTAGATCAAATTCCATCATCCAATCTGTCTTCTTAGCCCTTGGATCACTTCCACGAATTTGTAGCCAATAGGAGTGCTAAGGATCGCCAACGTGGCTAAATGGTGTCAGACGTGTCTAATCAACCTTCTAGAAGTAAGGGGCGTGCGTGGGTGAATAGGATTTTACACTGCGTATTTGTTTATATGAAAGTGGGAACAAAGGTGAATAGTAAACTTAGCGGGTTTATTAATTTTTGACTGGATAAGGGGGTTTTAGGCTTTGACTATTTTGGTGGGCTTGGACTTGGACAGGATTTGGTATTTGGACGAAGGAAATTGATTTGGACTTAGGGATTTATATTAGGCTTAAGGATTAATAGTTAATGGGCTAACCCGGCCCATTAAATGGGTACGGGTTGGCCCATTTAGATGTCTACGTCCTCGGCTTTGACTTTTCATGCTCTTTCTATTCCCGTGCTTGTTTTTGTCCTATTTGGCCTTATTTTTGTCTTTTTGTCGATATTCGGTACCTACACAGTACATAAAGCAAAACAAGCATATTCATAGCATTTTATATCCGTTTTTTTGGTCATTTAGGCTTGTTTTATTTGGTAAAAGGTATGTGTATTTAAGCACATACCAAAATCCCCCATACTAAGCTATTACCGTGTCCTCACGCAATGTCATATACACACATAGAAAACTAAAAATTCCAACCTCCTTAGACTAATTACCTCAAAAAGTAGCTAAGTGTTCATCTAAGGGGATTAAGAAATCACTAGTTTAAAACACCCTGTTTGACCAATTATATATATATATATATTTGTATTTTTCTCAAGTGACGGGATGTTGACTTTCATTATTTAATCATAACTTTTAGGATCACGGAACAAGAAACATATATAAATAGTGTCCAAAAGGGATAAATTCATTGTCCTCGATTTTTCACCCGCCCCAAACCAAGCTTAAAAACGAAATCATTTTTAAATACAAGTTAAGATGCTAACACTACTCATATTTGCAATTTGTGTAAGCCTAAATTAACTTTTCACTCCCGATGGTTTAATATTTATAAATGTGTATGTGCTCATTTCAAATTTCGACCATCCAATCGGCATTTTTAAGAAAGTTGTAATCCCTCTAAATGAACGTTCCACCCAAGAATTATGATTTTGAAGGCGAGATCATTCCATGTAGCGACTTTCTTTTCGGCACATCCCAGCCGAGACCGGCTTAGGTGACCAGGCTTTTGACACCCCACAGAGAATAGTATCGGAACTCACGGACCTTCGGTTTCAAAAACTCTTAGGTTTCTCGTTAAACTAATACTTTATTTAGAAAGACCAAAACTTAAAACGAAATAGTCTTAGTTCAAAAGCATATTTAAATTTAAGAAAAAGAGATTTTCCCTATATTTATTCAACCATTTACATTACACTTAACATTAATATTATTATACTTATAACATCCACCCTTTAAACGAACTGTCACATCGGTATGCGAGCCGACCATGATCCAGTAATCTGACAAGGTATTATTATTATATATATTATACACATATTTTTTTTACACTTTATATTACCACGATATATAGAGAAAATTTTATTTTAGAAAATTTAAGTATAAATTTGAACTAAGACTAAAAAGTCTAAAGATGTTGATTTTAAAAGGACTTTTAAGTAATAAAACCACTAACTTGTCTAATTTCTAAAAAGAGCACGTTTTATTAGTCCGGTTAGAAGCTTCGGGGAGGAAAAGCCACAAATTACACTTATGAGCTCTTAAGATAACCAACTAATCCTTGCTTAGCATCTAACTTATACTTAACTACATCATTTTTCGTTCTTCGCTAATTTAAAATCTTTAATAAAAAGATCCGTGAATGCTTAGTCTAATAATATCAAGCAAGAATTCGTGTTTTAAAGCTTCTTGTATGGAAACTTGCAAACTCTTGGTTTTCTCAAGGAAGAATTCGTGTTTTAAAGCTTCTTGTATAAAAGACTAGTAAAAGCTTAAATTTATATAAGTTAAGGGGCAAGCTAGAGCTCAACATGCTCGATCAAGTCAAAATTTATTCTTATTCTCACCATCGGAAAGTCAAACATTTATGTCAAAACACTTATTTTAATTTTGAAAATTTTTAAATTCTGGCCTAAAATCACATATTTTTGGTGGTAAAACGGGGTTACGTGAAGACGAGGCAAATGCAAGTAAGATCGAATCAAAAGATCCCCCTATACTAGAACTACACATTGTTCTCAATGTGAGACTGCCACCCTCATACTAATTTCAAGGCATAATCCAAATATTAAGGGGTCTCTACCCAAAT
>BQNB010176772.1:10000-13030 GCA_026074375.1 Tanacetum coccineum
GTCCGAGGATTATAAAACAAAACGAAAATAAAACAGTAGAGTACAAAGCCGAAGCCAGAAAAGTCAAGCCTCAGTCAAAGTCAGCCAAGAAAAGTCAAAGTCAGTCAAAGATGGTCAAACTAAGTCAAACACAAAAGGACAAATCCTCAAAATATTTCACTTTGGTCCCTCAACTCTCACAAAAGTCCAAAAATGTCCCTCCTCCCTATTTGGGACCATCGGAAAGCTTATTGGGCTTCTACTACCATAAAATACCTTACCCGGACTTTGTAAGCCAAAAGCTCTAATTTCATAAGCCCTTTACTAGGCCCACTTCCCTTTATATAAACATCAAGGGCCTAATCTTGCTATTTAGATAGTTATTTATAACTAAAAAGGTAGAAGGAAAGTGAGGGCTAATTGTGCCTACTATATCCATTTTTTATAACAGTTTTAACTGTCAAAAAATTAGCGCAAAATCTATTTACTATTCATCCATCGTCTCTAACTTTTACCACAGTCAAAATCAAGGGGTAAATGGAAATCAAAGGGTGCGTTAGTCAATTCCTGAGCTCACTAACGCAAATGCAAGGACAAAATTAGTATAATCACGAGGCTATCTTACTATCTCTAAGTCCAATGACATGTGGCCTAGGGCAAAAAGAAGACACAAATGTTCGAGGGGTTTTGCTTAGATCCTATCTACAGAACTAGCACAACATGTCACATCAAAGAATGACATGCTGGCAATCCTCAGGTGTCCACAATGTGATCCAACGGCCATAAAGCTTGATCAAAAGATTTGAAATGATTGGATGGCAGAGATTGTAAGAAGTTGAAAGGGACTCAAGAGGTAGTCGGATCCAGGCAGCCTATAACAAGGCGCCTCACTCGTCACACACATAGAAGTAGATTGTAGAATTGAGTTTAGATTAATTGTACTTTAATCTTTAATTTCTTTCTAAATATTGTAACAAGGTTTCTATTATTGATTTCAGTAGTTTTTATATTTTTAAGTCTCTTTATTTACTTAATAAGCTCTTATTTTACCTTAAACTGTTAAGCTAAATAACCATAAGCTACTCATAAGCTCTTTTAGTCTATAAGATAAAATTTGAGCTCAAAAGGCCTTAATATTACTTAAACCTCAAATCAGCTTAATTTCTATACATTATTACCTTTGGATAATGGATTGTGAGCTTTTGGAAGAGGGGTCTAAAAGGGAAGGATCCCTATGGACTTTTACCCTAGCTTATTAATAAGCTATGGAGCTTGTAGTTGCCTTAAATGGTCCTTTTGTTTAGCTAAAGGTTCAAGTAAGTTTCTCTTTTTCTTTTTCTCTAATTTCAGTTTAAACTGCTTAGTTATAGCTTATATGCTTATTTTTTCTTATTTGCTTATTCTCTTTGCTTATTAGTACTTATTTGTGTTTAGTTTAGCTTAATAATCTTAGATGTTCATCTGTTTTTTCTTTTGATAGTTTAGATCTTTGTTTTTCATATATTTGTCATTAAACCCTTAAAAACCAAAAATAGTAGAAATTAGTTTGAATCTTAGATTAATGTTTAATTAGTTGTTAATGCATGTTAGTTGGGGTTGTTATAAGCTAAAAATAATCTGGTAGATAATGCTTGTTAATTAGATTAGCAATTTAAGTTCAATGTCATTTCTGTCAAAGTAGTAAAGGGGTGTTTGGCATAAGCAAGTTTGACCATCTAAAGTCAAAAGTTTTGTGCAAAACCTTTTGAGACAGCTTTGAATTTAGTTATAAACATTAGGAAATGAGTTTTCATAAAATAGATTTGGAAATTTAGAAAGTTTGAGCTTAATATAAGAGTGCCAGCACCAGGGCATTTTGTCTTAAACCTTTAGCTTGTGAAAATTTGATCTAAGCCCTCAAAGGCTTAGATCTTGCTTGCATTTTGTTTGTACACTCTATTTGAGTGTGTCTAAGTGCAGGTTTACCCTTAGGTAACCTGCACTAATTGAGTTGCACTTGTGCAAAGTGCACCAGTACTAACAAAAAGTTAGTACTGCTGTCACTTTTAGCTTAGTCTCTAGTTAAGTAAAAGTAGGACTTAGGTTCTTAAATTCAAGTAGGATAAGGTCTAGGTATAGCTTAATATAGATTAGGACTTAAATTTCATTTTCTAGCTTATTTACCTAGCTTAATGTTGCTGTCAAAATCATAAAAATTCATAAAAGCCAAAAACAGTTAGCAATAGAATTTAGCTTTTAAATTTTAGATTCTAGCTTGAAGTAGTAGGTTTTATTGCTTAAATTAGTTGCTTATAAGTTGATTGTCAAGTTTACAAATGCTCATTTGCTGTCTTTGCTTTTTGAGCATTTGAGCTTATTTTGGTTTTGAGCTTATTGATTAGTTTCCTGAGTATGTCATTTTCATCATAACTTTCAGTGGTCTTTTAGTACTTTAAGCTCTATTTTCTTTTCATTTTTAGATTAAGCAAGTCATAAGCTATTTAGAACATTTTTTCTTTTTCAAATTAAGCTTAATTTAAGCTTTTTAGAGCTGTTTTAGCAAACCATAGCCCAAACCCCTACTTACTGTGACAGCAACTTTGATAAGCTGTTTTAGAGCTTGTTACTTAGTCTTAGCTTAAGTCCCTTTTATTAAAATAGCTTATTTTAGTGTCCTTTTTAAGTTCTAGTATTTAGTGTTTCTTAAAAGTCAAAAAAAAAAATAGCAAAAAGGGGTTGCCCAAACTTGAACCCACGACCTCCCACACACAACACATACGCCTTAACCAGTTTGCTTCAATAGCTCATCCATTCATATCTCTCACAATTAAATACTAGTACACATTTTCATTTCTCTTTTTATAAATAAGTCGTAGCTTTATAAGCTCATTTGAGGGCTTATTAGTTTAGCAATTTGATTTTTCTTATTTTTCTTGTGTTCCTGCTAGTGTTTAGGATTTACCCTGAATTTTTCAGATTTTTCCAGCTTAAATTTTATTTTTAATCAATTTTCGAAAGTTAAAATCTTATAAAATCAATAAAAAATAGAAAAAAGTTTCAGAAAAATACAAA
>BQNB010176774.1:0-13029 GCA_026074375.1 Tanacetum coccineum
TAATTATATTAGGTCTCGGTCATTAATTAATATACGTTGTAATAGGCTAGACGGGTAAACGGGCTCTTAAATGTAAGCTAACCGGTCACGTGTATCGGGCGAAAGCCCAAGTACACCCGAGCCCGGCCCGTAGAAATACTAAAAGCAAGTAAGCCTTTTAGTTTGATACATATACACCTCACCAAGTAAGGTGAGGTGGAGTTGGTTCATTTGTATTTTTCCATTTTGCAAGTAATCTTCTCTTTCTCTCTCACTTTCTCTCTCTACTCTCTCTCTACATTTCTTTACATCTCTTTCTACATTTCTTGTTCTAATTATGAAGTGTAAGTGATTCATAGGTTCCGACATTTGGTATCAAAAGCCTAGGGTAGATTGTGTTTGTTTTGTGGTTCAATAAGCTCAAAAAGCTTATTTTCGTGGCTTATTTTCTATATAAGCTCACGAATCATAAAAATTCTCTCATCAAACAGTTTTGGGAAACTGCTACTGCCAGAACACTTGATAATGGAGAAATTGAATTAACTGCTACAATAGATGGCAAAGTTAAGATGTTAACTGAGCATCTATTAGAAGGCACCTCCAATTAGCAGATTCTGATGGTATTAGTTCTTTGCCAAATACTAAAATCTTTGAACAACTTTCCTTAATGGGTAATGTGTTAACTTTTGACAAAATTGGACTCTTATCAAAAAAGTAACTTTCCCTTCAAATGGAAATTTCTCATCCATTACATCCTACATTGTCTAAGTCATAAGAAAACCTCTTGGGAACAATTCAGTAGCAACATAGCAACTGCTATTATTTGCTTGGCCACTAATAGGAAATTTAATTTTTCTAAACTGATTTTTGATGGTATGGTGAAAAACTTGGATAGTAAACACAAATTTTTAATGTATCTAAGATTTATTCAAGTGTTTTTGAACAAGCAAAAGAGACTGCTTAAACCTCACACAAGACTTTATATTGCTCCTACCCACACTCAAAAACTTTTTAGCAATATGAAGAGGACTTCTAAGGGTTATACTAGGGAAAACATTCCATTGTTTCCTACAATGATTGTTCAGGGCCTAGTTGTTCAAGGTGAAGGATCAACACACCTAGTTGAGTCCCATCACACACCCACCAGTGCTCCATCAACCTCACAACCACTAATTTCACCAACCTCTAGGAGAACAAACAGACAGGAATCTGTGGTTCCTCAGCCCAGATCTCCTACTCAGACTCCTGTAGCAGATGAGGATGCTTCCACATGTATAGATGTTAGATATGGAAGGGCTACCACTACTGTCACTGGCTTAGAAGTAGGACAGGGCAGTGGTAACATTGATAAGACCCCTACCATGCCCCAAGATTCACCTCTCCTAAGAGTTAACACACTCGGAAGTGGTGAGGGCAGTATGACACTCCAAGAATTGATGGTTTTATGTACAACATTGTCAAAGAAGGTGGAGAGCTTGGAGACAGACTTGAAGCAGACCAAGCTTACATATGGTGCTGCTTATACTAAGCTTATCAAGAAGGTAAAGAAGTTGGAGAACAAAGTTAAGTCCAACCAAGCTAGAAGAAGGGCCAGAATTATTATTTCTGATGATGAAGATGATTTGGAGGATCCTTCTAAACAGGGGAGGAAGATAGCTAAAATTGATCAAGATCCTGCCATTTCATTGGTACAACATGATGCAGATATTCAGGGGAGGCATAAGCATGATATAGAATTTGATTTTGATCTTGATGCTGTTAAGGATGTTAGTACTGCTAAGCCAATTTCTACTGCTGGTGCAGCAGTTACTACTGCTAGTGTTGCTGTTAGTACTGCCAAAGACAAAGGTAAAGCTAAAATGGATGAATCTGAATATGAAACTGCATAGACCAAGACAAAGCTGCAGCAAGAACAAGAAAGACGTGGTTATGAAGCAGCTGTTAGACTACAAGCTAAACTTGAGGAAGAAGAGAGGTAGAGGATTATCAGGGTACATGAAGCAGCTAGCTCTTTCAATGTTGAAGAATGGGAAGACATACAAGCTAGAGTTAAAGTTGATGAAGAGTTAGATTAGAGGTTACAAGCAGAGGAAAGAGAAATACACACTGAAGCTGAACAAGCAAGAATGCTTGTAGAGCTTATCAATCAGAGAAAAAGGTATTTTGCTGCACAAAGAGCTAAAAAGGAGGAATAAGCCACCCACACAGGCTCAACAGAGGACCTATATGTATAATTATATCAAGCACATGGAAGGTTATACACTTCAGCAGTTGAGAGGTTATTATTTTGATGAGATCAAGAATTTGTTTGAAACAACAATGAGGAGAGTACACACTTTTGTTCCAACAGAGAGTGAAATTGAAAGGGTAATTCCTGAGTTAGCAGCTGGAAGTTCTAAAAGAGATGCAGAAGAAGAACTTGATCAAGAAAGTTCTAAAAGGCAAAAGACTGGTGAAAGCTCAGAACTAGCTGAAGAACCAAGAGATAAAGAAGCTGATGAACTATCACAAGAAGAGCTACAACAAATGATGATAATAGTTCCAGAGCAAGGAATGAATGTTAAAGCTTTACAAACTAAGTATCCAATAATTGATTAGGAGATTTACACTAAAGGCACTAGGAAGTACTGGAAGATCATCAAAGTTGGAAATCATACTGAGGTACATTAATTCTTTGATGATATACTAAAAGCCTTATACAGGGATGACTTAGTGATGCTATGGAGTTTGGTTAAAGAGAGGTTCAATTCAACAAAACTAACAGATGACAAAGAAAGAGAGATATGGGTTGAGTTGAAGAGATTATTTAAACTAGATACAGATGATGAGTTATGGAAGCTTCAAAAGCATATTCATGATTTAACTTGGAAGCTATATGATTCATGTAGAGTGCATCATGTGTCTACAGAGAAGGGAATAGACATCTACATGCTGGTAGAGAAGGAGTATCCATTGTCAAGAGGAACTCTTACACAGATGCTGGTTGCAAAGCTCTTGGTGGAACAAGATAATGAGATATCCAGAGAACTTCTTAGGAAGATATTCATGCAGGTTGAAAGATCAAGAAGATTGATTAATGGTTTTTAAACTAACACCTTTATATATATAATATATAATAAAATATATATAATAAGTATAATCTAAAAATAATCAATGAAACCGAGAAGTAGTATAAAATATTCCCGGGTCGTTTATCCCCAACGAGGCTGTGCTTGAAAATCGGTACAGTCGAAAAGTTGGAATTTGAATGGTATTAATGATTAAGAGGATTAGAAAGCTAAATTATCTACTAATGTGCAAAAACGATTAAGAAAAAAAACCTAAAAATTATGAGAAAAAACAAAATAAACGAGAGCACGAGCCCCGAACAAGGGGTCAAAAACCTAAATTCTTAAAAATTAACCCTACAAAGAAATTTTTACTTCTAATCTACTCTAGGTGACTAAAAATGAAGAATAAAAAAAGACTAGACTGAAAACGGAGTTAATTTGAGTTAAAAACGAGTCAAAACGAAAACCGAGCCCGAGACCCGTTCTTTAAAAATCAAAAGTTCACAAAAATGACCTTACGAAAGATTTTCTATTTTTCCTAAGTAAAAGATGATAAAAGAAAATTTTGTAAAATAGAAAAATAATTTTTTTTGACTTTTTATTTATTTTTAATGAATTAAAAACACGTTTAGAAGAAATAAAATATTAAAAAAATACTAAACGTTGAAAAAAAAAACTCAAAAATAGCTTAGTGATACTGGTTCTAGAAAATAAAAGAAAAGTTGGCTGGCTTATTGAATAAGCCAGAATAAGCTCGAAATGGCTGATAAGTTAATGGCCAAGAGAAGCGTATAAAAAATTTAATTTGTCAAGGAGTAATTGAAAAAGTCCCAAGGGCGAATGGTTAAGTGTGTGTGCTGTTGAACGAGAGGTGAGGGGTTCGAGTCCCACTTACCCACTTTTTTTTTGTTGCTACAATAACTTTTTTAAAAAAAACTTTTTATACAAACTAATTAAGCACATTAAGGTGAACATTTTATATAACTACAACTAATTTTGAAAGCTTATAAATAAGCCAGAAAAGCTTAATTAAAACAGACAGAAATGCTTGAGTGGACAAAGGCTTTTTAAGCTAAACTCTTGGCCTTTTTTATGATAATTAAGCAAAATGAAAAGACAAATAAGACAGTACAGACAATAAGCATTAACTAATAAGCACAAGGAAGTAAAAAAAATAGCAAGAAAAACAGATAAATAAGCACAAAAACAAAGCAGCTTAAGCTATACTACACTAAGGCACTAAAAAGCTAGCTATTACTACTTTAAAGCTAAATAAGCTAGTAAAAGTGTAAACTAAGCTGAGAACAATAAGCACCTAAACTTAATAAACAAATGAGAATAAATATAAGCTAGACAAAATAGACAGAAAATCCATAACACTAAAATAAGCTCTAAACCTAAACTGCAGGCCAAAACAGTCAATCACCTACATATAGATTACAAATTTATATATTAAGCTAACTAGAGGGTGTCTTAAGGCCTGTGGCTTATGAAGCTTATAAAACAACTTATAGGCTTTCTATAAAAGCCAATATCTTGTTTTGATTATCACAAATAAGCCAAAAAAATTGGTTTGAAAAACACTGTCTAGCACCAGGGGAGTTTTGTCAAAGAAAATAGGCTTGAAAGCCAGCTTAAAAATAAGTTTCAAATAAGCTCTAAAAAGAAAACCAAGTTAAGACAGATTTAGATTAGCTTAAAGTGAGCTTATGCTCAAATTTTAAGGCTCTAAAAACAATTTTAAGCTGCTGATACTTTAAAATGAGAAAAGGACATTTAGATTCAAAAATTGACTTAACAAAGGATGACAGTTTTTTTTATCAAGACCAAAGAAAAGTAATGGGACTTTACCCTACTCTATTAAACACTTAAAATGAAAAGTAAACTGGTTTTAAAAACTTGTTTAAAAAAAACTACCCTAACAAGCCTTTATGGCTGTTTGTTACTAACTGATTTAGTAATGACTCATGAAAACTTTAAAAAAGAAAGAAAATTTAAACTATAACAACCATCAACAATTAAAAATATTTAAAATAACTAGTTAAAAATGACTAAGAGACCCTAACCCATTATCATGACATTTCTGACCCATTTTGAGCTAAAACCAAACACTCCCTTAGTTTTTTAAACACCAAATTTAGGCTGACTTTCCAAGATTTAAACACATAACAAGCATGCATTGTTAAGCTAATATAAGCACAATATTAAGCACTTAAAAGAAAACAATAAGCAAATGAGCAGTTTTAAGGAAAATGAGCAGTTTTGCATAAATACTTAAACTAAGGGCAAAAAAGCATAAAACAAAGTCAAATAGCACTAAACAAACATAAGTAAGCACAGTAAAGACAAATAAGCAGAAATAAGCACTAAATTAAGCTATGGTACAGTAAAAAATATAAAAAGAAGGTGTACCTTTTCCCTTGCTCAAACAGGGAACAATAAGCAATCTACAAGCTCCATCCCCCCCCCCCCCCCCCCCTTCGCCCCGGGCTGTATAAAAACAAGCTGGTATGGTCTATAAGCACTTCCCTAGCTTGCTTATCTTCCAAAAAGCTTAGGTAATTGAGGAGCGAGTCTCTCTTTTTTTTATAAATTTTTCTTAAAACTTTGTATACTTTGAGTAAATTTTTAGTTGGACAGGTTATAGAGCAGCTTAAGAAACTTATATTAGCTTATGTGAGCTTCGAAAACATAAGATAAATCTTAACACTTTTTTTTGGAAAAAAAAAAAACCCCCCCAGGAGTTGGAACCAAAAGACTTTAAATTTCATTTAACATAAAAAAACAGATTACAATAAAGATAACTTAACAAACTAGGTTAAACTAAAAGCTACTTAAAAACTGACTGCCACCAAGGGCTTACAAATAAGCTTATTTATACTAGTACTAGGAAGCTTCTAGGTCTTGAAACCTTGGCCACTTCTTCCTGTGTTTCTTTGTAGAGAGAAAACACAAAGTATTTTTGTTGTGTGAGAGGTAAGCTCAAAGCATCTCAGCCCTTCATTTTTCTTTATCCCCAAGCTAAACGATCTAAACCCTTGAAAATTCTTGTCCAATGGTTGCACTAGGGATTGCCAGCTTGGCCATTGACCATGTGGGGTGTGGGGTAGGTTGGTGGTGATGGTTTTGGCCTGGTATGAACAGTGATCGAGGGGTGAAAGTGATAGGAGGGGGTTTTTAATTTTTGAGGGTAAATGTGGTTAGGGATAACAGTCACTGTCATTTGACAGGGGTGAGTTTGGTTGTTTGGCAAGTATAGTCCCTCATGGTTATTTATGATATTGCAAATAAGGTCCTTGGTGGGGAGTGAAGTTTTAAGGATTGGCAGGATACACCCTCAAAGGTTATATCTTCATTTGCATCACACGTCCTTGTGGGGGCTAACATTAGTTAATAACTTTGAGGTTTGGCTGTTCTGCACCGCAAAGTTATAAAGTTTTGCAAATCAAGGTCCTTATATGGGTATACAGTTTGAGGGATGGCAGATATAAGCCCCCTTAACTTGTTTGTGGGCTTATAAAAGGTTTTGGGCTATTAGTCTTCATTAGATATACTAATAGGCTTATCCGGCCCATTAGATGGGTACGGGTGGGCCCATTAAGTATTCTTTGATGTCGGCACCAGTTTTGATCGTTGACTTTTCCGGGTTGACTTTTGACTTTGACTTTCTTGGATATTGGCTTCGATTTGACTTTGGCTTTTCTATGCTTTTCCATTCCGTGCTCGGTTTTGACTTGGTTTTTCGTCCTTTTCTCGGATATCCGTTTCCTGTACAAAATAAGTGAAAACATACAAATACAATGTATTTTTGGTACGTTTTTGGTCATTTCAGTCCGGTTTTGATGGAAAACGGTATACTAAGGTATTGCCGTGTCCTCACGCAATGCTATGAAGTAAGCATTTAGAAAACTAAGAATCTCAATCGCCCTCGACTAATAGCTTGGAAAAGTATCTAAGTGTTCATCGAGGAAGTTAAGGAATCATAAGTTTTGAAAAATCCCCGTCTTTACCAATTTTTTATATGTACACCTATTCCTACACATCTTTTTGTATTTTTTATTTTTCATTAATCAACTTAACTAGAACGTTTTGACTTTCTTATTTAATAACTTTAAGGGATCACTAGAACCACGATGCATTGCGATCGAGAATTCCCCAAAAAAGGATAATTCATCGTTCAACGACTTTCACATGATTCCAAACCAAGCTTAAAACGAAATCACCGTTAATTATGAGTTAAGATGCTAACACTACTCATATTTGCAATTTATAAACTTTTTACTCCCGACAATTTATATCTTAGGGTGTATGTGCTATTTTTGAATTTCAACCATGGATCAATGTTTTACAACATTCTATGTTTCACGTCTCCCCCGAGAATAATGAGTTTGAAGGCGAGATCATCCCATGTAGCGACTTTCGTCTCGGCACATCCCAACCTTTGCGGTTAAGTGGACCAGGCTTTTGACACCCCACAAGACTAGTTTCTGGGCACTCACGGGGGGGGGGGGGGTGGCCTTAGGTGTCATTAAACTCTTAGGTTTTCCGTATATACATAACAAATTTATAAAATTAATAGCATAATTCATAAGCCTTATTGACTTTATCAAAGAGAGATCTTTTATTCACACTTAATTTTAACCCATTTATGCAATTTTGTAACCCGCGGACCTTTTTAGACGGCTGACAACATCGGTTGTGCAGACGGGCAAGATGCAGCAAACTTTTATCAGTCTCGGATAATTATTCTTACTATGGGTTTTCTTTAGAAGGCTGTAACATCGGTTGTGAGCCGGCAAGATGCAGCAAACTTTTATCAACCCACAGTTTATATTTATTATATTTTTGCATTTTTCATCAAAAATATATATATATATATTTTTAATATTGGGAAACCGTCTTTTTAAAAAATTCAAGTATAAATTTGAACTAAGTCTAAAGTTTTTGCTATTTATACTAATAAAATATTGATTTAATTTTATTTTCAAAGTAGCTCGTAATATCTAATCAGGGTTACAAGTTAGAATCTTATGGGAGAAAAAACGACAAATTACTCACATGACTACTTAAGATTTCCAAAATATCTTTGTTTAGCATCCCCAACTTATACTTATTTCACTATAATTTTGTTGTTCTTCGCGATATTCGCGAACGATTAGTTATAGTTATGAAAACAAGCTAGAGCTCTACAAGACGATCGAGTCATAATTTACTCTTATTCTACCCCGCAAGAAAGTCAAAATTGTGTCAAAACACTTATTTGATTTTTGAAAATTTTAAATTTTTTCATTTTTTTTTGATTTTTTGGTCGTAAAAACAAGATTCCGTGAGAAACAACGGCTGCAGGCACACTCAAATGAAGATCCCCCTTATACAGATTGCAACATTTGTCCTCTAAGATTTGACGAAGGGGTTCTACGTAATATCCTAAGTCGTTATGAATTATGCTTTAAGATAAACGTTTAGTCGATAAGATTTGGATATCAAGATTCCCAAATGAAGTGAGGTATTGTAAGCTCTTGTGATCGAAGGGACAAAAATACCGCGAGCACGAGAGGCTTCAAAAATCCGGGACATCCTGGACAAAACAACACAAAACACAAAACATGGAAAAGGAAAGAGGCAAGCCTCCTCACAACAACTAAACACTTATTCATTACTAAGCTAGCATACTACTACTACTGATAAACTAGGATAAGCATGGGGTGCCTCCCACGAAGCGCTTGTTTAGGGTCACTAAGCTTGACCCAATTCCCTGAATTTAGTTGTCCTTAGGGAATGTTTGGAGGTCCGGGATATCCATAGCAGGGATATCACCTCCAAAGTAGTGCTTGAGACGATGACCATTTACTTTGAAGTTTGGCCCGGAGTTCTGAGATAACTCAACGGTGCCATACGGGAAAACTTGAACAATGGTAAATGGTCCTGACCAGCGGGATTTTAATTTGCCTGAGAAAATTTTCAATCTTGAGTTAAAGAGGAGGACTTGATCACCGACGTTGAAAACGCGGTTTTTGATCTTTGCGTCATGAATCCTCTTAGTTTTCTCTTTGTAAATCAAAGAATTTTCATAGGCTTGATCACGCAGTTCACTTAATTCATTGAGTTGAACTTTGCGTTGATCACCCGCGGTTTTGATATCAAAGTTTGCATGTTTAAGGGCCCAGTAAGCTTTGTGCTCCAACTCAATCGGCAGATGACATGCCTTTCCATATACAAGCTTGTACGGAGTGCACCCGATGGGTGTTTTGTACGCTGTACGGAAGGCCCATAGAGCGTCATCCAGTTTGTCCGACCAAGAGGCACGATTTTCGCCCACTGTCCTTTCAAGAATTATTTTTAAACCACGATTTGATACTTCAACTTGCCCACTTGTCTGTGGGTGATACGCAGTGGAGAGACGATGAGTGACTCCATATTTAAGCATGACCTTTGCAAACTGGTCATTGCAAAAATGTGTTCCACGATCACTGATGATGGCACGGGGGGCACCAAATCTGGCAAAGAGAGATTTAAGAAATTTGCAAACTACTCGGGCGTCGTTGGTGGGGAGCGCTTTTGCTTCAACCCATTTTGACAGGTAATCGACAGCCACAAGTATGTATTTGTTGCCTCTAGAAGATGGGAACGGTCCCATGAAATCGATGCCCCAAACGTCAAAGATTTCACAAACTTGGATGGAATTTTGAGGCATCTCATCCCTTTGTGAAATTTTTCCTTGTCGTTGGCACGAGTCACAATTTTTAACCAACTCGTGGGCATCTTTATATATTGAAGGCCAAAAGAATCCGGCATCAAAGACCTTTTTGGCGGTGAGATTTGCACCGTGATGTCCCCCGGTGGGTCCATTGTGGCAAGCTTCGAGAATGTCGAGAGCTTCTTTGCCGTGCACACACCGCCGGATCATTTGATCCGCACAGATTTTGAACAAGAAGGGGTCATCCCAGAATAGTATTTGTCATCTTTGAAAAAAACTTGTTTTCTATTGGGATGACAATTCCCTTGTGACCATGGAATTCCCCGGCACGGTATTTGCAAAATATGGTAAACATGGGAAATGATCATTACGAAGAGCAACCGATCCAAAGAGTTTCGAGAGGAATGTTTCCCGTGATTTCCTTGTTCTCGAGTTTATCTGATGAGGGTTTCTCAGTCTGGAAAGAAGATCGGCGGCCCAGATTCCTCTGCTCCTTTTTTGTCCTCGGATGACACATCCGAAATTTTCTTGTAGCAAAAGATCCACCGCATCAGTCTTGGCATAGCATCCTTTTTAGCAGAAGACATACATTAAGTAGAAATGGTCGTTATACACTATGCTCTTAGACAAAACAAGATATGACCGAAATTTCTCGAAAGCATACACTATGGCAAGTAACTCTTTTTCAGTCGTAGTGTAGTTTAGTTGAGCTTCCGTCATGGTCTTATTAGCATAGTGAATTGGTAAGAAATGCTTGTTTTTTCGTTGCCCCTAAGGATTGCTCCAATTGTAAAATCACTTTGCATCACAGCAATAGTTCCGAAGGCAAAGTCTCCAGTCAGGATTAATCAAATCGGTAGCCTCAGTCAATTTTCTTTTAAGTGTATTAAAGGATTCGATACACTCTTTTGAGAAGAAAAATGGAGTCTCTTTTTCAAGCAGGTGAGTCATTGGGCAGAAATTTTTTGAGAAGTCTTGTAGAACCGTCGGTAAACCGCATGCCAATAAAAACTTCGAGGATACCATCACATAGTGCGGGTGAGGGAGCTTGGCGATAACGTCAACTTTACCGTTCGATCCTCAATTCCCGACTTGGAGGATTTGTGACAAGAATCAATGGCTCTTTACCATGAAATGGCTTTTTCCTCCCAGTTTAGGACCAAATTGGTGTCTTCACACCGTTTTAACATTTTGTCCAAATGGGATAGGCATGTAGAGAAAGAATCCCCGAAGACCGAGAAAAGTCCCATCATAAACACTTCCATTGTTTTTTCGATCATGTCGTGAAGATGCCATCATACATCGTTGGAACGTGCCTGAGCAATGCATAGCCCAAAAGGCATGCGCCGATGTAGGACAAAGGTTCCGTATGGCAAGTAAATGGTTTTTGTCTTTTCTTGGTGCTATCGGGTCTATGGAATCTGGAAAAAACCCGAAAAAGCCATCGAGGAAACACTAGAATTGGTTTCCCGTGAGTCTTCGCGAGCATTTGGTCCATGAAGGGAAGTGGAAAGTGGTCCTTTCGGGTAGCCTCATTCAACTTTCTATAGTCGATGCACACTCTCCACCCTGTGACCAATCGAGTCGGTATAAGATCATTTTCATCATTTTTGACGACGGTCATGCCACCCTTTTTTGGTACACAATGCACCGGGCTTACCCATGGACTGTCAGAGATCGGATAAATTAATCCGGCGTCAAGAAGTTTTTCAACTTCTTTCTTGATGACGTCATGGATTTTCGGATTTACCCGCCTTTGATGCTGAACCGTTGGTTCGTAGTCCTCTTCCATGAGAATTTTGTGGGTACAAAACTCTGGGTTGATACCCTTGATATCAGAAAGTTTCCAAGCGATGGCTCGCTTGTGGACTTAAAGACCTCGATTAGAGCTGCCTTTTCCTCATTCTTTAAATCTTTTGCAATTATGAGGGGCAACTTGTCGTTAAATGAGGTGGAAAGTCCTTGAGTTCAACCTAAGGGGGCTCATTAACTGAAGAGTTTGCTTTCACAAATTTAAGAATCTTTTCGATTTCCGGAAATATTCCTTGATTGGGAGGTGGTGGTGATGGATCACTATTAAGAATTGCTTCGAGGAGAAGTATGTCCCCATCAGGGTCATAATATGTTGGATCAACTTCTGGTGAAGTTGGATCATCCTCTATAGCAAGAAAAGAGTCGGCTTCTTCAAAAAGGAGAAAATCACTGTCCCCAAATGGAGTTAAAGTAGGAGAGGTGGTAGAAACGATTGGATCATAGTAAGGAGTGGGATTGCCACTCGAGATCACATTTGAGAAACCAAGAACTTCTTGAGAGTATTCTTCACAAGCCATATCATGATGTTTCATTCGGTTTGCCGTCATATGATTGTAATTAGCCGTGTATCTCGAAGTTTGGTCCAGATTGAATGTAATGGCCTCTCTGCCAACACGAAGGGTTATTTCACCTTCGTATACATCGATTAATGCACGACTGGTCTTTAAGAAACTCCTCCCGAGGATTAGAGGTACTCGGGGGTCTGGCTCAAAATCGACGACTACAAAATCTGCAGGAAATTGAAACTTTCCCACCGTTACATAGACGTCTTCAGCGATACCGATTGGTTCAGAGATTGATCGATCCGCTAACTCAAGCGTCATGCAAGTCGGGGTTAGTTCGGGAAGAGAGAGATTTTTCCATACGGAATATGGCATAAGATTAATGCTTGCGCCAAGATCGGCCAAGGCGTTGACTATGAATTAATCCCGGAGAATTCACATGTGAAAAGAGCATGGCCAGGGTCTCCAAGTTTCTTTGGTAACTTGTTTAGGAGGACCGCTGAGCAATTCTCGTTCAATGGGGTTCTAGCCATTTCACTCAACTTTTCTTTGTTTCCGATTAAGGTTTTTAGAGTCGAGGCGAATTTTGGCATAAGCATCAAGGCATCCGTAAAGCTAATTTCGAAACTCAAATCTCTAAAGATTTCATAGAATTTCTCAATTTGGTCGTTAGCTTTTTCACGACGTCTTTCATCATTTCTTCTTGAAGGAAATGGAATTGATGCTTTTTGGTTAGGCATTGAAGCACTAACGAGAGCATTTACGGGCTCAAAGATTGATTCATGATGGACAACAGGGACAACCGAAGGTTGGACGTCTTTGGTGCTTCCGTTATTAGCAGGAGGCATCGTGTCCTTTGTGACAAATTTGGAAAGCATGTCCGTGAGATTGGTCAATTGATTTGACATGTTTTGACCTTGAGTTTGCATGTTCCTTATCACAGCATCATTAGCCTTTACGTAGGCTTGGAAATCTTCCTTCGATACAC
>BQNB010176775.1:0-10109 GCA_026074375.1 Tanacetum coccineum
TCAAGCGAACGCGTACAATACAAAAGGTACATTGTGGTTTTATCGACGTCTTCAATGACTTGAAAACACAGGGTGTTATACCAGTGCCATCCACTTCCAATTCATCCAAGAACAACTGGGGGTTTGCTTGTACAGATGCAACCATGTCTGGAACCTTGGTAGCGAAGCTGGTGCCTATAGCCTTGCTTGACATTTTTTATTTGCTTACGTTTTTTTTGAGATGTGGTATAAACTACCAGTTACGATATGTCAAAGGCTAAAGTGGTAAACACTGGATTTATACCTACATCCAACCTCTTTCATCTGACCTGCTGATGTAAAATACAGTAGATGTAAGGTCTTTATCATTGAGCCATCATTCAATAACGTTGTAACTGCCCACTTTGTAAATGCAGAAGTAATAACATCCCTTGATTTTTAGTTTCGTAACTGGCTGTGAACATTGATTTGCTGCATTGATTTTCCTTTATAAACTTTTAACCGCGTCTTGTTTCTATACGCAACAGGGTTTTGTACATTGGGCTATCTGGGTAATACAAACCTTTTCATGGTACAACCCATTAAATTTAAGGGTTGTATCCTTTCATATAACTTATGTTGTCTTAAAGCTATTTATTTATTACATGACATTAAGTGAGATTAATTTGTTAGTAACCAAAGTGGCCAAGTTAATTTCAAATTTGTAGTCATGTACTTTATATCGTCTTAAGAATGCTCTTATGAATTTTTTATTAGTTGATAGATATTATGAATTTTTCCCAAAGGAAAAATTATTCTTCTATAACTAATAATCTTAAAGATGAAAAAAATAGTATACTTTTGTCATATGTATATAGTTATCCAAAAATGCTTATATATTTAACGAAGTCTATTTTATTTTATTGTAAAGTTTCATTGCATTCTAATAACGATGAAGATATATTGTTGTGTTTACCCAATGAAAACCAATAATATATATTTCATTTATTTATCTCAAGCTTCTTCTGTTACCTTGTTTACCAGTGTGAATTTCTCCGAATTAAGCGAACAAGTCACTTTCCATTTAGGTACTTTGGATTTTGACTTGGCGCTATTGTAGGATAGCTGACTTTACTGATGCTAGTTAGGAGGCTAATAAATCACACCATAAGGCATGGATAAGGTCTAACAGACTCTGGTTGAACTTTATGCGAGTGGAAATTGCCAACAACATTAAGTCTACTCTTCATGGCATTGAAAATCAAAATGCTAAAGATTTTCTTAAGCTTGTGGAAGAGAAGTTTCGTTCTGCTGATAAGGCACTAGCAAGGACACTTATGGCTGAACTCACCACCATGAAACTTGATGGTTTAAAGAGTATGCAGCAACATGTCCTTGACACGACCAATACCGCAGCAAGACTTAAGACACTGGGTATGAATATGGATGGCTCTTTCTTAGTGTAATTCATTATGAATTCACTTCCTCCTGAATATGGACCGTTTCACATCAATTATAACACATTAAAGGATAAGTGAAATATTGATGAACTATCCAGTAAGCTTCTTCAAGAGGAAGCAAGACTAAAGAAACAAAGAGTTCACTCCGTTAACTTGGTAAAATAAGGAGTTGACAAAAAGCTCAAACCAAAAGCCAAGAACTTTAAGAAGAAACAACATGCTACAACCTCAAAGGTTGCTAATGGTGAAAAGAAGGAACAAACAAAATAACAAATGCAATTTTTGTAGGAAAGAGGGCATTTCCAAAAGGATTGTCCTAAGCGTAAGGCTTGGATCGAAAAGAAAGGTATACATTATGTTTTTGTATGCTTTGAATCAAACTTATATGAAGTTCTTTCTAATACTTGGTGGTTTGATTATGGTGTTACTACTCATGCTTTCAATATTACTAGCCAGGTACCCGCGCAATGCGGCGGCGGGTACCCGGTAACTTAATTTTGTGACCAGCAAATGCTTAGTTATTTATAGCAGGATACCCGTGCGTTGCGGCGGCGGGTACCTTGTAAATAAATTTTTATGCGAGTAATGCATACGATTATGTCTTTCAGTGATGAATGATGATAATATTATGGAGTTAAGAGACACTCGCGTATTGTTTCTTACAATGATAAATATAACAACACAAAATATGAAAATACAGTCTCGAATATTGCACAAAATAGTGCCAAAAATTCCACAATACACCAAAAACTTTCTTGCATAAAATCGCTAAACATAGCTACGATATTTTGGACAATGCATTTTGTTAAATTCTGCTAAAAACAAGCATAACATTTTGGCACGAAATAAGTACAAATTTCTCTACCAAACATCCTCAAATTCAGTACAAATTAGCCACAACAAATGATTTATGGCTCATACAACAAATGCAAGAAGTTGCACGACACATTGCAATTGCTATTAGTTCTCCTTTAAGCTAGCCTGTTTGATTATCATTCATCAAGAAGGAACAAAAAGGGTGATACATAGCTTTGTTTCCGGTTCGATCGAAAGGAGAAGATAATAACAAATTCACCAATGATAGGCATTTTCAATCCTATTTTCGGATCTTGGCTATTCTGTTGTTAAATAACGGATGGCTCAATTGCACAGGTCACCGATTAATAATTATTCAGAAAGCAAAAGGAACGGATCATCACGTAATAATTGTCGGAAGAGCAACGTTACAAAGGTATTCCAACAAATCCCATCTAATTTTCGTGAGGACCATAAGTCGTTTTCATCAATCTTTGTTTCTTAATATCCATGGAATGCGCGCGGCCCAAGATCTTAGGGATATTTGTAACAAAATGGGGTGTGGTGATCAAGTTTACATAGCTGCAAAGAGATCCAAATCGGGTCATCGATTTGGTTTTGTACGTTTTATAAACGTTAATGATATCAATCAGTTAGTTTCCAATCTAAGAACGGCATGGATGGGTGGTTTTTATTTATTTGCCGATGTGGCGAAGTATGATCGAACTTATAATAGACCTGTGGAACGTTCTGGGGAGGCAAACCCAGTGTAGGTTCGAAAAAAATCTCAATCTGTTTAGTATCAACAAAAATGTTTTTCAGTCTTTTAACTCGTAGGCTAAGCGGTCTGGGCACAAAATCAGTGGACATGTCGGGCTAATTCGGTACAAAGTAATGCTGGTGCATAATCTGTGGGGGTGTCGGATTGTAAAAAAGGTAATATTAGGAAGCGGGTAATGAAGCAGGTGATGTCTTATCTCGGTCAGACGATTGTATTGATTTGGATGGTATGGAGCGTAGTATTCTTGCTAAAGTTAAAGATTTAAGTGTCATTTCAGAGCTTCTAAAACACATATGTCTTCTGAGGGATTCGATGATGTTGGTCTTAGATATGTTGGGGGACGTTGGGTTTGGTTGGAATTCGACTCTATGGATCAAGTGGAAAGAGTCAAGACTTCAAAGGCGTTAAAAGAGATATTTTTGGAGTTCAAAGATGTTTCTCACGATTTTATTCCAGATGAAAGATGTGTTTGGATAGACCTGGTGGGTCTGCCATTGGCATCATGGGCTCCAGAGGTTTATAAGAAGTTGGGTGGTCGGTGGGGAAGCAGCGTGTTTACGGATATGGTAAGTGATGGACCAATGTCTCATGGGAAGGTTTGTGTCCTTACAGAGTCTTTACATCGTGTGATAGAGTCCTTTATAGTTTCATATCGTAATCGGACTTATCGTATTATCGCTACTGAGTTTGCATATTGGGCGCCCAATATTGAATCGATGGAGGTCAATTCCGAGTCTAATCCTCTGGAAAGGAAGGATGCAGAGGGTCTTAGTTTGGATGAAAGTTTGGAAAATGAGGAGCATTTGGATGTCGATAGTTGTGGTTCTAGATTCCCTAAGATGTTAACAATGATTCGGTGTCGCCTTCTAGTCGGGTTTTGCGAGAGGAGGATGTTCGTGGGGTGGAAAGTGATCTTGTGGACTCCTTTGAAGAAGGCGAGATTCGTGATGATTCGGTCTTGTATAATGATGGGTGTATTAAGGATTGCATGGAAAAGAATTTGGAAGATGATGCTGGTGAGATTCTTGGAGTTCATTTCTAGGGTGATTGTGGTAGTTACCACCTGATGATAATGAGGTGTACGCCAGTTATTGTCCCTGAAAAAGACTCCATCAATTGCGCCTCCATCTACACCCCCGGGTAATGATTTAAATATTGCTGCTGAGTCTGGTTCTGGTGGATTGTTATATTGGTCCTCTAACTAGTGACGAGGATGATTCTGATAACGTGGAGCTATAGAGACCCCCATGGAAATATATACGGGTTGTTCGCTCTCGCGCAAATACGTCGTGGAAAAGAGTTATTTTCCTAGCGATCTTCAGATTTTGGAGTTATTATGACAAACGTTAAAAGAAGCTATTCTTTTTCAGAAGGCCTTATCGCGACAACAAAGGTGCCGGTTAGATCGCTTCTTTGGTATGATGCCTCGGTTGTTCGGTTTGTTATGGGAGTTAATTCGTTGGCGCCATGGGTGGGATACTTTTCTCTATTCTAATAGCCTTTGGTTGTTTTGCGAGTTCGTTTCGTTAGTATTTTCAGTTCCTTTTGTTCTTTGTTTGTTTCGATCGTTTTTTGCGTGTATATCGTCTGCCTAGTTCTTTCTAGTATTTTTTAATAAAATTCCATTTGCCGTTCAAAAAAAAAAAAAAAAAAAAAAGTTCTCTTTTAAGCTGGTGATTGTTGCAGGTCTTAATACACGCAACATTTGTGCAAGCTTTTGAATAAAATTATAAACATGCGACCTTATATGAGCACCTGCATGTTTGAGAGCACAAATATTGTAAGAACTTTAACAATATAAAATAAAGCAATAAATCATGAGTAATTGGTTGCTTTTATATGTATAAATATGTTTCTTCAACATTATAATATATATGAATGAACTGAAAAAAAATTAGAAAATTAACATGGAACATGTATAAAATAGTACCAATAGATTGGCATACATCTTCACCGTCAGCGCAACCAGCCTGTCGATTAATTTGTGTTGTCAACGACCAGCAAAAACAAGACATATAATATTATTCGCCATCAGAAACTTATATGAGCACCTGCATGTTTGACATCGCAAATTTGTGTTGTAACTTTGAACAAAACACTTGGTATTTATAAAGACTTTTTCTTTTTTTGCTAGTATTAAAAGGCATTTATTACTACACGAAACGTTTATTTCTATGAGCGTTTTTTCTTATAATAAATATTTTCTAATCATTTAATTTATTTCACAATGCATTTAATTTATTACAAAGGTTGAATGGAGGTTACATTGAACGGGCTGTTACAAAATGGACTAATGAAGACACTCAAATATTTAGTTGTAACGTATTGATTTAATTGTTAAGTTTCTTCCCACACAAACTATATTCAAAACACACAAGTTAATTTCATTTTCTATAATTAGTAAGTTAAAATAAGCATTCTAACAATCATAAAATTCAAATGGTCAAACTCGCTAGTGTGTATGCCATGCTTTTATAGAGAGTTTTACGGTTTCTTATTTTTAGCATTTCCATTCTCTAGCATTATTGCATTAGCCGTTACAGTTTAATGAATGTTACATTTTAGAATTGAAAGACATTAATTTTTTAAGATATTACATTTCATTATTTTTCAAGATGTTACAACATTGACTAATTTTTGGTCTTAATTTTTTAAAGAAATGTTACTTTGTTACTTTCTTATTAAGGAAATGTTTTTTACTTAATTTTTTAAGACTTTTTTATTTAGAAATGTGCTAAATACATTATAAGGTATAGAGATGAAGGGATTCCTTACAATCCAAACCATAAGCCTAACTAATAACTTTCTCTTTATGGAGAACCGAATGAAGGCTCCAATTAAAGGAATAGGGACTTACAGACTCAAGTTAGATACTGGGTTTCACTTGGACCTAATGAATACTCTCTATGTACCTTTAATTTATAGAAATTAATTTCTATTCCGAGACTTGATGTTAGTGGATACACTTTTGGTGGTGGGAATGATCATTTTAATTTATATAAGAATAAATCCTTTATTGGTTATAGTATTCTTATTGATAATTTATATAAATTAAAGGGTTAAGTTTATATATTACCAACGAACTTTCCTCAATTTATCGATCTAGGTAACCAACTTATTTTATTACCAATATAGTCATTAAAACTTTTAAATTTGTGACGATATAGTCATTATCACCTCATGCTACCGGTTGAAACAAAATATGACAGACACGTCATTTTTTTTTATTTTTTTTACTTGGTTTAACTTATACTTTTAATCCTCAATATAAAATCATTACTGTATCTTACTTAGACTATTAACTCACTTGATCCCATCTCACATATCCAATCTCTTCTCCTTCACTATTGTCAAAAAGTCAAAAACCCATTAACCAAAAATCCCATCTCACAGATCCAAACTCATAAACACAAATCCTATCTCCTTCGGAACACAAACACAAACTTTCTAGTTACTTTCTGCAATAATCGAACACCAAACAAAGAAATTATGGCTTCAAGATCTCATAAAGAGATCTCGGGTAGGTGTTATATATTTTTATTTTGAGTTTTTATTAAAGATCAATGATGGGTTTTGGTATAGATCTTTAAAGATCTTTTCACTTGAAATTACCAAATATGAGATCTTGTTATTTTCTTGTATTTTTTAGGGTTGTTTGTTGTTAGTTTTGGGATTGGGTGAGATGTTGTCACTGTTAAGGTGGTGGGCGCAATTAGTTTTTATGCTAAAAGAAATGATTAGTAAAACGCAGGCAGTGTAAGGGCCCATTTTTCGATCGTCGGTGGTGGTGGTGTCGATGGCCATTCTTTTAAAAAATCGATATGAAGCTGATGAGAGTTTTTGAACTAGATTCAAAGAGTGTGGAAAGGGCTTAGTTTACTTTAGACAATGCATAAGAGAGAAATTAGGTTGATATTTATGTTAATGAGAAGTAAAATGATTAAGTTTCTTTCATAAAATGAGAGCCTGATTATAGTTGTAAAAGAGCTAGATGAAATTCATAGAGGTTGAAGATGATGGCATTTTAGTAATAAACTTATGTAAAATAAATATAAAAGGAATGCTTAGGTGGAATTTTTTTATTTCTATTTGGAAAATCAGTTAGGCGGTTTCATTGACTATATTGGTAATAAAATAAGTTGGTTACCTAGATCGGTAAAAAGTGGAAAGTTCATTGGTAATATATAGACTTAACCCTAAATTAAAACTTGACATTTTTCTAAATCTCTATAAACTGTTGAACATAATGTTGGAATGAAACGTGGTATGGTGAATGAAAACTCTGCTTTCTTGGGGAATAAATGTTTGGGTCATATATCCAAAGAAAGATTACAAAGATTGGTGAAGAACGAGATTCTATCAAATCTAGACTTCACTAATTTTAGCTTATGTCTGGAATGCATTAAGGGTAAGCAAACCAAACATAGCAAGAAAAGGTGCCACAAGAAGCAGCAATCTCCTTGAAATTATACTTACAGCATGACAAAAGGTCCACAACAGAAGCCATTGACAAATTCTCCTTGATATATTCTATACCACACTGAACAGTCTATAAGACCAGATTTGAAACTACCCGATCTGGAGAAAACAACGATTACTTATGCACCATTCATGTAGATGAATTTTTCATGTTATGGATATGCTCTACTATAAATGTCCCTCTCGATGGTGTTTTTAAACGAGGTTGATAGGCATAACAAGATAGAAAAATAAAAAATTGTAAGATCTTGATAGAAGGTGGGGAATATTACAGGAAAATATGATTGAATCATGATAGGCGTGTTTCTGTCCTTTGAAAAGTTCGCTCAAAAGACACGCATATGTGCTCAATATACTGATAGTCCCATCGCCACAGCCACAGACGAAAATTAGGTGAGTGTGTACAAGAAAGGCGACAATCGCGCAACAGTTATCTGGAGATGGTTAGAGGATGATAAGTAAATACTCTTTACATAAAAGTTTGTGGAGATATATGCACTTAGAATCGCGTATGTATCTTCAATATAGGGGTTCATAGTGAGAAGATGGACTCAGTTCAAAAACTCGATTTGATTATGGACTATGAAGGAAACCTAAGTATGAGACTACCTGCTTTTTAGGTTGTCCAGCACGGCACGAGCTTGTACAATCCCACAAAAAGAAAAAAATGGATTCTCACACCATCAGTGGTTACTTTATTGGTTACCCAGAGAAGTCTAAAGGGTATATGTTTTATCATCTAAACCACAGTTCTAGAATTGTTAAAACAAGCAATGCCAAATTTATGGAAAATGGTGAAGTTAGTGGGAATGTTGAAAATCAAGTTGTGGATATTAACGAAACAAGGGATGATGATCCATCACCCATGTATGTTCATAAATCCACAACTACACCAGATGTTGTTCTTGTATTTCAAAATCAAGAACAATATTTGAATAATGATCAAACACCCCATGAAGAAAATAACTTAACAAGTGAACCAGTTGGAATAACATTAAACAAACCTGCAAGGGTTAGAAAGTCAGCTATTCATGATGATTATATAGTTTACTTGCAAGAGACAGATTTTGCTATTGGCATTGATAATGATCTTGTATCTTTTTTCATAAGCCACAAAAGATGATAAGTCTGAAATGTGTATTGACGCTATGAAAGAAGAGTTGAAATCAATGGCTTAAAATAAAGTCTGGGATCTGGTAAACTTGCCAGAAGGTTCTAAACGAGTTGGTTGTAAATGGGTCTTAAAGACCAAACGCGACTCTAAAGGCAATTTTGAAAGATATAAAGCTAGACTTGTAGCCAAAGGTTATACACAGAAAATTAGTGTTGATACAATAAGACTTTTTCACCCGTCTTAAAGAAGGATTCATTGAGAATAATATTGGAATTAATGGCTCATTTTGACTTAAAGCTACATCAAATGGATGTGACAACCGCCTTTCTAAATGGAAATATTGGGGAAGAAGTTTATACAAAACAACCTGAAGGGTTTTTCTTATGTGTAAATCAAAGATAGGGTGTAAACTAAAGAAATCAAAATATGGACGCCCATAAAACAAGCATCTAGACAATGGATATTAATTCAATGATACCATTACAATTTTTGGTTTATTGAAAAAATACACATTGATGTATATATCGAGCAAGTTTATATTTTTGGTCATGTATGTTGATGATATTTTACTTGCGACTAATGACTTTGGTTAATTGCATAAGACCAAAGGATATCTCTTTAAGAATTTTGAAATGAAAGATGTTTGGTGAGGCATCTTATGTGACTAGAATTTCAATATTCCATGACGTATCTAAAGGTATATCAGGACTATCTCCAAAGGCCTATATTGATAAAATTCTTGAGGGATTCATCTATCATGGAAGCAGAATTTGTAGCTTGTTATGAGGCTACTATTCATGCATTATGGTTGCGGAACATTATTTCAAGGCTTGGGGTTGTCGATACTATAAGCAAGCCGCTGAAAATGTATTGTGATAATACCGCAACAATTTTCTTCTCTAAAAACGATAAGTGCTCTAAAGGTGCCAAACACATGGATATAAAGTTCTTTATCGTGAAAGAGGAAATTCAGAAACAAAGAGTGTATCTCAAACATATTAGTACGGATCTAATGATTGCGGATGCTCTTACCAAGGGTTTACCACCAAAAGAATTTACGCAACATGTTCCTAGGTTAGGTCTTGGTTGTATTGATAATTAATTATGATGTTCTAAACACTCTTGAGCTCAATAAAATGTTTTTGATTTTATTTCTTATTCATTATGTTAAGCATGCATTTATGTTTGGAATAACAAATTTTATGTATCATCATAACAAGTATATGGACTGTATGTTATTCATATATAACTTATGAATCTAGCATGATGAGCTCATAATGTTGTGATATATGGAAGAGAGTATACGATAAATACTGTGTATGACCGCCATAATCCCCATTATGTGATTTGTTGTGTTGAGATACTTATGATGATAGTCAATAAGATTTGATTTGCTAGCCTTATGTTGTACCATGAAGAAATATCATGTCTGGGAGAATGTAATATTATGACATGTTATTAGTGTCATAATCATCCCATATTCAATTGTAGGTTACATGTACCTAAATTTATAGTCATTATG
>BQNB010176777.1:0-13029 GCA_026074375.1 Tanacetum coccineum
ATATAAATTGCCAACATTGCCCTTGATGATGTTCTAACCCGCAACATCCCAAATCCGACATGGTATACGTTCGTTGTCCGGCAAATTAGCACAATGAGCGCTACTCGCCTGAACGGGGAGGTTAATCCCAAATAGATCTATTTATAACATTCGCGCTTACTCAGTAATTTACAGTTCATGATAATGGGTTCACTGGGTCATCGCTACTTAGGCAAACACGTAATCATGTTAAAATGTACACTTGCGTCCAATTTGTAAAACAATGCATGTTTCTCACCTCAAAAGTTGTAAATCATTGTAATCATAAAAACATGGGGTTATGAACTCACCTCAAGTGAATGAACGGATAACGAATATCAAATAAGTGAAAACGTCACGCGAATGTCCGAATGCAACTTAGGTAATTATAGGTCGAATGAGTCTAATGTACTTATTGTAAATACCACACCACAAGTTATAATGTTACACCACCAACTAATACTTTTTGTTAAAAACACTTGATTTAACGTTTTTATTATTTGTATAATGTTATCGTATAAATAGTTCAATCGTTTTGTAAAATAATATTTATGAAGTTCAAAACATGTATAAATATTATATAGATAATACTACTTTGGTTCGAAAGGATTTTATAGCCCAAACGGTCCCGAAAACACTCATAAACCATATCTTAATTTCTTGAAAGCTTTGTATTATTATGTGTAGGAATGCAAAAAATGTTTTATAAAAGTTTCCAACTTTTATAATTTCTAATAAAATATCTATACGTCAAAAAATTATGAAATTTGACAGGTTTATGTAAAACGTCCTTACGAGCAACTTTTGAGTTTTATACTTTTGCCAAATCGGATTCGAAAGCCCTCAAAACTGAGTTTCAGCAGCTGCTGAAACGTTCACATTTTCACAGCTTCTAAAAATAATGTTTTATACTTTGAAACGTCGTATCTAACTCATTTTAACTTCGTTTTTAGCGTTCTTTATATTCACGGATTTGTGACGAGATGAACTATTTTTATATAACGTCTACTGTTTTTAAAAGTGGATGTGTTAAATCAGTAAGTCAAAATAGTTTATAAAACTGTATTTATAAACTTAGACCTTGCGATTATTGTATCTCCTTCATTATAGCTTCGATTTTTAATTTTCTTATATGGTTAGATTCCTTATGACACGTACTATTATTGTAAAATATATATGTATTTATATTCTATCAGAATGAGTTTTATATCAGTTTTTATAAAATAAGTTTTATAAAAACACTTTTAGTCATTTAATTACCATAATCTCATAATTAGCGTAACTTCTTCGTTATTAATCGGTTTTGCGAGTTCTTTTACATATTTGGACTCGTCTTGAAGAGTACTACAAGGTCCAGTAGGTGTCACATTTTATAGAGACAGAGATTGTAATGTCTTTAGGGTTTATAAAATGAAGTTTATAAATTTGTTACTTGGTTTTCTTTGTACAAGCTTTCTTATTTACTTTGTGTCATATGTCATACATATTTATAGTCCTCTAGTTTATGTCCAACATTGTCCAAGTACCAAGTCTTTCTTGATAATATATATATATATATATATATCGAGTTTGTAGTAAACTTTCAACAAGTAACTTAGCCATGATTTATATAAGTTAATCCACACTTATAATAGTGTGTTCTATGTATTTTAAGCATCACTTTACTATTATCATACATAGATTCGAATGTATATGTTTATGTATATAAATCGATTTCATTTGTAAACTCATGAAACAAAAACCTAGGTGGTGATAAACAAGACAACAAGTATGCACAACATGAAATGAAGTATTGAAAAGATGGAGTTTAGAAGACCTTAAGTAAGATGATGAAGAAACTAAACCAAAACTCCAAATGCAGCCAACCAAAACAAACCTATTTAAACCCTAAGGCTTGATCTTGTGATAACCACTTGCTAGAAATAATAACCAAGCTTCCAAAACAAACTCTAAGAATACATGAACACTTGTATGATTTATAAAAGGAAAAGTTATGGATTGTTTTATGGTGTTGTGTTTCAGCCATGGGTAGAGAGAAAGAAACAAAAAGATATGGCTTAGTTCTTGGTTAGTGAATATTGTATGAATGAAAGACTAGGATACACTTTAATATATACAAGGAGTCTTCAAAGAAACTATTGAGAAGTCCAAGTCTTTCATTAGGGAGGGGGGATGATTTGCAAAGGAGGAAAAGGTGGAAGAATGTTGGTTAAGAGTTCAAGTGTACTAGTTGCTATGATAAGAAGTTTTAAACATTTTGTACTCCATGTTTTCTTGTGGGCTGTCATGAATTAAGGAATGAAGGACAAGAATGTTTCCTTGATATTTCATAAGTAGGATACTTGCACATGTTGTATATGAAGTTTAGAGTAAATATGGAAAAGTGTATGATCTTATAACTAAAACTTTGTATCCTATCACTTGAATTCTTATGTGTGGCGGCAAGGGTGAGTAAATGGGTAAGAGTTTATGAAATTTTGGGTATTGGGTATACTAATGGGTATTTGTTGATGCGTAGATAAGTTTTGCTTGTAGGTTCAGTGAATGCCTTAATGTATTTAATAGCGAAACGTAAAAACACTTTATGTAACAATGAAAAATAAAAATGTGTAAAGTTAATAATTATCCTCCAAATAATTATCTAATGCTTGCCTGACGTAAACCATTAATTTTTAGATGACCGTTTACGTTGAATGATAATTTTTAGCTTACGCGGGAATTTTTTTTTTGTAATAAACTATATGATTAGAATTAAAAGTAACACGTGCAAGACTAAAAACAAATAGTGAAATAAATGATGTCGTAAAATGACCTGAAAACACGGGGTGTTATAGTCTTCCCCAGTTAAATCAGCCTTGTCTGCAAGGCTCAAGATGCAGCACTTGTCGAAGGTGTGGTTTTTGTGAAGAGATGTGGATACTTCTTTTGAAATTGGTCTTTACGTTCCCATGTGAATCAGGAACCCATCATACGAGTTCACCGAACCTTGACAATTGAGATACAGCTTTGCTTCAACCATTTAAATTTTTGATCCATGATTTTAATGGGTTCCTCCACAAAATGGAGCATATCATCAATATGAATTCCATCCAACGGAACGGCTAATGGTTCATCAAAATAACACTTTTTTAAGTTGGATACATGAAACGTACTGTGAACCCTGCTCAACTCTTGTGGAAGCTCAAGCTTGTAAGCAACACATCCAACCTTTTCCAACACCTTGAATGGTCCAACAAACCTAGGGTTTAACTTCCCCCGTTTGCCAAAACATATGACCCCTTTCCAAGGTGAAACCTTAAGCATAACTCTATCTCCAACTTGAAATTCCATCGGCTTACGCTTTAAATTAGCTTAACTCTTTTGTCGATCACGAGCGGCTTGAATCCTTTGTTTGATCCGGATGATCTTCTAGGTTGTCTCATGAACTATTTCTAGACCGGTGAGTTGAACTTCTCCAACCTCGGCCCCACAAACAGGTGAACGACACTTTAGACTATTGTTATATGAAAACTCAACTAATGGCAAATGTTTAACCCAACCCTTTCCAAAGTCGATCACACAAGCACGCAGCATATCCTCAAGAGTTTTAATACTCCTCTCGCTTTGTTCGTCGGTCTCTGGATGATATACAGTACTCATAGCCAATGTAGTACCCAAAGCCGTTGAGTGCCTCCAAAATTGACGTTGCGAGAATCTACCACTCACAATCAGAAATGATTAAGACAGGTATTTCATGCCTCGTGACTACCTCCTTTATATACATTCTCGCCAATTTCTCCATGGGATCAGTTTTCCTTATGGGTAAGAAGAGTACAGACTTAGTGAGTCAGTCAACAATCACCCAGATGGTGTCATAACCTTGTGACGACTTAGGAAGCTTTGTGACAAAATCCATAGTGATATTATCCTACTTCCATTAAGGTATTTCGGGTTGCACCAACAAACTCGATGGCCTATGGTGTTTAGCCTTGACCTTAGCACATGTCAAACATTTGCGAACATAGGTGGTGTTGTCGGCCTTCATACTGGGCCACCAATATAGCTTCCGCATGTCCTGATACATCTTGTCAGAACCCGGATGGAAAGAGTATTTTCACTTGTGGGACTCGTGCATGATTACAGTCCTTAAACCACCATAACATGGTAACCAACTCCTGCCATTTAAGCATAAAGTTCCGTCGGTGTAGGTTCCAACTTTTCCTTTGGTATATCCTTCCTGATCATACCTCTTACGTCTTCCTTTTTTAAGTTCTCTGGTTTCTGTGCTTCTATTTTAGTTTCTAAAATTTGTTTGGGGAGATTCAAACTAATATTCATGACTAAGGCTTGAACCCGTAATGGCTTATTCCGTTCTTTACGGCTTAAGGCATCGGCCATTACGTTTGCTTTCCCTAAGTGATAACATATTTTATAATCGTAATCGCTGAGCAACTCTAACCAACGACGTTGCCTCATGTTCAACTCCTTTTGATCAAGAATGTGTTGTAAACTCTTATGATCTATGAACACCGTACACTTGGTTCTATACAAATGGTGTCTCTATATTTTTAGAGCAAACACTACCGATCTAAGTTTTTCTCATGAATTTTCAATTGGCGTAATGCATAAGCAATTACTTTCTCCCTTTGCATTAATATAGCAACCTAATCCATTTATGCAAAGATCTTCAATAAACCACAAAAATCCCTTGCTGTCATTTCAGGCTTAGAGCTAGAATTGGCGCACTACATAACTTCTTCTTTATTAACTGGAAGGCGGCTTCCTCCTTGTCACCCCAATCAAACTTAACTCCTTTCTGAGTAAGCTTGGTCATTGACTTGGCAATCTTTGAAAATCCTTCAATGATCTTCGGTGGTATACCCTGCAAGTACCTCAAAATTGTCGAATCTCCTTTGGTGTTTTAGGAATGCCCATATTTTTGGATTCGATCTTGGCGGGTTCCACATGATGCCTTGTCTATCAAATTACGTAGCGAGAAGAAATTTGTACCTTGGGAAATCCAAAATTCACATTTGAGAGAATTTAGCATAAAAACTCCTCTTTTCATAAGCAATTCCAGAATTGCTTTAAGAGTTTCTTCATGTCATTCTTGTGCTTGAAATAGATAGGATATCGTTCATATAAAGGACATCACAAACTTATCCAAAATATGGCTTTGCACCCGATTATATGATCATAAATACGTTGGTGCGTTCATCAAACCAAATGGCATAACTTGAAACTTGTAATCACCATATCGAGTTCTGAATGTTGTCTTCGAAATATCTTCTTCACGTACTCAAAGTTGGTGATAACCTGATCGTAAGTCTATCTTAGAATAAATGTTGGATCCTTGTAGTTGATCAAATAAATTGCCGATCCTTGAGAGTGGATAATGATTCTTCACCATTAGCTTGTTCAGTTCATGGTAGTCGATGCACATTCGAAATGATCCATCCTTCTTCTTGATAAACAAGACTGAAGCTCCCCAAGGTGAGGAACTGGGCCTTACAAAGTCTTTGTCGGATAGTTCTTGCAGTTGCTCCGATAACTCTTTCATCTTGGACGAAGCTAATCGATAAGGTGCTCGTGCTACAGGTGCAACACCAGGTATCAGATCAATCTAAAATTTCACATGTCGAGTTGGTGGAAGACTCGGCAAGTCCTCGGGAAATACTTCAGGAAAATCTTGAACGATCGGTACATCCTCAAGTCGCTTCCCCTCTGACTTGTCTTCACTCTTCTTTGTAGTAACATGTGCCAAAAAGACATGACATCCTTTAGCATGTACTATCTGCTGTTTTAGTCGCACGAGATGATGTTTAACGAGTCTCGTTTCCTCTGATCGCATCCGTCACCCACGAACAAATAAACGTTTCTTTTCCCTAGGGAATACGATCGATTTTATCAGACAAACAATGAAACTTGGTACTTTGTAACCTATCCATACCCATTATGACGTCGAAAAACTACAACAAAGTTCTCTAGGGCATTAAGTCGATATTAATGGGATGATTTAAGATGTTTAATGTACAACCTGAAGGTTTGTGTTGCTATCCACAATTATTTTCTGTCAGGCTTAGTTCAACATCGTAATAAATTGTCTAGTGTGTAGTTAGTGTTGTGAATATTCAATTAAGAGCTAATTGCAGTAGACACAAACTCCTATCGGCCACCTAGTAGTATCATTTTAGGATAGAAGGATAGAGGTTGTTTAGAAGGAACATACTCGTAACAACGATTGAGTCCAGGTTTTTCCTGCATTTCACAACCTCATACACTTTTGTGGAGCATTGCCAATTTTCCACCTTGTGATTACCTGGTTGTTTTTATTAGCTCTTTGGGGGCATTCCCTCTTAAAATGCCCTAGAGCACCACATTCATAGCCACCATTACCCCTCTGATTAGCCCCAGTGGTTCTCTGATTGTTACCAGTGTTAGCATTGCCAGAACTCCTGCAATCACGAGCCAGGGTGGCCAACCTTGTTTGCACTTGTAGCTCTTCGGTACACATGGACCATTATGATGTAGTCTGCCACTTGGAACATTGGACAGAGATCAACTTCTCTTCTCTTTTTCTCATTGGCCTAGCAATTGCTAGGCCCTTTCTAGTGTTTGCAGCTTGTTTGTTATTGTTGGTTTCTGATTGTTTCATTGAAGTGTCCTCAAACTTCCTTTTTTCTCAACCTGTCATTCAGACAAAAGTGTGGATAGTATTATCCATCAGCTCAGGTTGCAAACTCATCTGCATTCATGCAATGGTCTTTGGCTTTAGACGACATTACACATACCCATGTATCAATGTCGGGAAATCCCACCAACATAACTTTTTCAAATCTTATCAGACTCTTTCGGGAAACATCTCCGCGATCAATCAAGCCAATCCTAAAAAGCGTTGAGTCATACAAATGCCAAGTTAGTACCCTTCACCTTTAACTCCCAGATATTCATCTCTAATTTCTTGATCTTATTTCCATTGGGCAGTACTGTTGTTCTTAGCAGTCATAATTTTTCATAAGAGTGGGTTCCAAGGCAATGCCGTAACGGCTTCATGACGAACGTCTTGACATGGATTTCGACATGTCTAAGGCTATCACCATGAAGGGTGCAAAGTAGCAAACTTAACTTGGTTATCGACTACACAGTTACTGATATTGAAGACAGTCTCCATTCTTTCAAAACATTGAGTTAGACCAACAACTCCCTCAGTACCTTTGAAGTTCATGGGTTGACATTTAAGAAAGTCAGTGTAAGTGCACTCATGAGTAGGGCGCACAGGTCTTGCAATACCACTTCAAGAACCTTGGCTTCCATCATTATTAAGGTTATTGTTTCTTTGAATTTCATGCTCAGCCAAAGTATCTTCCACGCCTTGGGATATTAATGCCCTGATAGCAACATCAGTCATTGGGGTGGTGGCTGTGGCAGTGGTAGGGGTGGTTCTGGTTTTGGGTGCTTTCCTTGGAGGCATTTTCTTCAAATTACAAGAAAATATAATACACGTTAGATTTCATACAATCATAACCGCGACATGACATTTTACTCAATAAATAAAGTGAGATTACAACACAAGAGAGGTATATAGTAAATTTGAGATCACATTGACATGACATAAAACATCCATTTCATATATAATCTGGAAAACATACATGACCGGTTCGGTTACAAAATGATCACTATCATTATGTTACAATATGAAAATAAAACCTAGAGCCCTACTAATCTCGGGAGGTGTTAACCTGTATAATTAGTAAGCTATACAAAAATAGCTAATTCACATTGCTAAAACTCTAAGAAAAAAAACTATTAGCATCCTCTCGTGCAACATCTCTAGTGTGTTGAAACTTTCTGAAGCGGTCATGCTCGTGTTAAATGTGCTGAGTCAGCTTATCACTATACTTGGTCCCCTGTCTCTGTAGTGCAACAATCTAAGTCTGTAACGCTCTGACCTGAGTCAATATCTTTAGAAGTTGTGTCTATCGTCTGCGGTCTGCTGCCCGCAACTCTTTATTCTTAGTCTGGAGTGCTGAGACCGTAGTCTGTAATGTCATAACCTCAGAACGTGCCCTATGGCTGGCATCCATAGACTGTGCTCATGTATGTCGGGCAACCTTGGCCTATTTCTCAATAAGTAAAGCAGTGTTGGCATGGTAGCGCCTATCTTTGCGTAGCACGTTGAGCTGGCCAGTCATCAAAGATCGTCACTCTGTGCATTGTCAAGCCTCACATAAATCTCATATGCATCCTGCCTAACAGTAGTGAAAAAATTTGTCACCCTCTGACTTAACTCTGCCAAAGTAGTCGGTGGTATCTCCTCTGCAGCCTCAGTTGGGTCCACCCAGACGTCAGTAATCCCATAACATACCTCTCTATCTAGGCCGCGTCTAATCTCGGCATCCAAAGTTCCAAAAAACCATAATCTGCTCTAAAGCCTCCAGTAGACCTAGCAGCAGCGGCAGAAGAACTCTCCCTGACCTCAAATCTAGGACCGAGAGCAATGCACAACCTCTTCTGAGGCGGCAACACAGCCTCAAGAACATCCGCTCTACAGTCAATAGAGGGTAAAGGTAAAGGTAATAATGATGTAGGTAATGGTATGGGTAAGATTGGTGGTGTCTTTGATCGAGGTGCTAGGATGTAGGTGGACGGTGCGGCAGCTATCATCAGAAACCTAGATGCTCTGGTGTATGGAAGTATGATAGGTGGTAATAATGGTAATGGTGAGGATAAAGGTAATGATGGTGGTGATGCAGTCCGCAACTGGATCCCGGCTGCCCTATAGCCTAAAGGTGCCTCTGTGTAAGTAGGGCTAGTAGTAGGTGGTGATGGTACTAGAAATAGTGGTGAGGGTACTTGATGTAGTAGAGAGGATAATGGGGTGAGTAGTGATGGTGGCGGAGTAGGTATGGCAAGAAGTCTATCAACCTCTGCCTCAGACATAAATGGTATAGGTGTCTGAGCTCGGATAAACATCCTAGCAGTGGTACGATATGCAGGTGGTGGTGGTGGTGTCGCTGCAGACTTATTAGTCTCGAATGGCTGTGTCTCCTCAGCAGAGGGGACATGTTCCACAACTAGAGAAGTAGCAGCAGTAGAGTCGGCCAAAGCTAGTGCTCCTCCTCCTCCTCATCCTCATCCTTCTCAAAGACCTCCTCCTCATCATCGTCGTCAGCATCATCCCCTAACCAGTCATCATCATCATCATCATCATCATCATCATCATCATCATCTCCTCCGTCAGTTGGATAGTCCGTGGGACCATCTTCTGACTCATCCTCCGGATCCTCCTCCACATCTGAATCAGCAATGTAGCCTGTAGATAGGGCTCTATAGGATGAATCAACAGTTGATAAGGCCTGATCCTTAATGGGGAACCTCCTTACAGATAGGGTCTCAAGTTCTCGAGGTAATCTGGTCCCGCCACATAATCAAGTGAGAAGGTATGCATGCTCTGGCTCATTAGGCCAAGCACTTTAGTCTGGCGATGGTGGGTCTACCGGAGAGCATGGTGAGTCCATATTTTATCTGTATATGGACAACTTCTTTGGAGGAACATACGTTTTAGATGGCTTCCTGTAATCACTCGAGATGGATGTTAAAGTAACCCTAGCGATGCTTCTGTCTATGATGAAATGACTGTATCTATGACACAAAGTTAGTTATATAAGTATAATCTAAGACCCTTATAGTAATACACATAGTATATTATAACATGTATATCAATCATGACAACATCTAGTCTAACCAACTAAGGCAAACAAATGTATGTATGTCCCATGAAAAACCCCTTTGTATGATGCTTGTTTGGAAAACAGGTTATAGGCAAGTAAAAACATTGACCTGGTTCATCATCTATAACCTTGGCTCAAGATACCAATCTGTAAACACACCTAAATTGGGTCGCAAGCGGAAATAATGTGTCTAGAGTGTTACATTCATAGATCAACTAGCAACAAGAGAAGGACGACCTCTATATGAGTCATTTGGAAAAACTGATACATCTGGAATTACTAAAATTGTTTGTTATAAAAGCTCACACGGTATTAACATGTTCACTTGTAAAATGTTAAAGATTTTTAAACATAACAATATATCCCCAAAATGTTTAATGCTTTAATCTTTATGTAATGACATCCAAAAATAACGGATCCAACAAATGTATCCTTAACTTGCCCCCCCCAACCTTATTGACTGAGAAAAACATGCTTGAAAAACGTCACATAAAGTTGGTGGAATTTCACAGGTTGTTATGTTTGTGTAAGATATACTGTAGGACCGCAAAGACTTTCAAGTGTATGGATTCTGCAACAGAGATTGGCAAACATAACAAATGTTCTTACGTGTCCCTAAGCCTCATAAACACATGAAGGCTCGGCATGTAGAATTGCAATTATAAATTGCCAACATTGCCCTTCATGTGTTCTTTAACCCGAACATCCCCCAAATCCGAATGGGTTTAATTTGTTATCCGGCAAACGGACATGTGAGCCGCTACTGCCTGATCAGTGAGGTCAATCCTAATAGATCTATTTATAAACATTCGCGGCTTACTCAGTTAATGACAGTTCTGATAATGGGCTTTAGTATGTTATTGCTACTTAGGAAAACCACGGTTAATCATGTTTAAATTTTACACTTTCGTCCAATTTGAAAAACAATGCATGTTTCTCACCCCAAAAGTTGTAAATCATTGTAATCATAAAAACATGGGGCTCTGAACTCACCTCAAGTGAATGAACAGATAGCGAATATCAAATAAGTGAAAATGTCATGCGAATGTCCGAATGCAACCTAGGTAATTATAAGTCGAATGAGTCTAATGTATTTAATGTAAATACCACATCACAAGTTATAATGTTACACCACTAACTAATACTTTTTGTTAAAACACTTGATTTAACGTTTTTATTATTTGTATAATGTTATCGTATAAGTAGTTCAATCGTTTTGTAAAATAATATTTATAAAGTTAAAAACATGTATAAATATTATATAGATAATACTACTTTGTTTCGTAAGGATTTTATAGCCCAAACGGTCCCGAAAACACTCGTAAACCATATCTTAATTTCTTGACAACTTTGTATTATTATGTGTAGGAATACAGAAAATGTTTTATAAAAGTTTCCAACTTTTATAATTTCTAATAAAATATCTATACGTCTAAAAATTATGAAATTTGGTAGGTTTATATAAAACGTCGTTACAAGCAACTTTGTAGTTTTATACTTTGGCCGAATCGGAATCGAAAGCCCTCGAAACTGAGTTTCAGTAGCTGCTGAAACGTTTTTTACAGATTCAAAGATTTTTAAAATAATGTTTTATACTTTGAAAACGTCATATCTAACTTCGTTTTAACTCGTTTTTAGCGTTATTTTATATGCAGGATTGTGACGAGATGACACCTTTGTTTATATATACGTCCCACTGTTTTTCTAAGTGGCTAGTGTTAAATCACGTATGTCAATTATAGTTTGTTAAAACTAATTTTTATAAACTTGACTTTTGCGATTTTTTATCTCAATCGTTCATATAGCTTCGAATTTTCAAGTTTCTTTTTGGTTAGATTTCCTTCATGACACGTTACTATATAATGTATATGTAATATATACTTATTATATATATACTATACTATATTTATATATATATATAATATTATATATTTTATATATATATATATCATTTTGAATGTGTTTTATAATCAGTTTTTATAAATATAAGTTTTATAAAAACACTTTTAGTCTTTAATACCCTAATTCGTAACTAGCATAACTTTCGTTATAATCGGTTTTGCGAGTTCTTTTACATATTTGGAAAAAATCGTCTTGAAGAGTACTCAACATATGGTAGGTTTTTTTACACATTTTATGGAGACATGAATTAAATACACAATCACTAAAAACAGGTTTTGTAATGTATTTAGGTTTTATAAAATGAAAGTTTATAGATTTGTTTTACTTGGTTTTTTCTTTGTACAAGCATTTCTTATTTACTTTGTGTATATGTCATACATATTTATAGTACTCTAGTTTATGTCCTATCCAACATTGTCCAAGTACCAAGTCTTTCATGATAATATATATATTGAATTTGTAGTAAACTTTTAACAAGTAAATTATGCATGATTTATATAAGTTAATCCATACTTATAATAGTGTGTTCTATGTATTTTAAGCATCACTTTACTATGATCATACATAGATTCAAATGTATATGTATATGTATGAAAATCCATTTCATTTGTAACTCATGAAACAAAACAAAACCTAGGTGGTGATAACAAGACAACAAGAATGTAAAACATGAAATGAAGTATTGAAAAGATGGAGTTTAGAAGACCTTAAGCAAGATGATGAAGAAACTAAACCAAAACTCCAAATGCAACCAACCCCAAACAAACCCTATATAAACCCTAGCTTTCTTGCTAACCCTTTGCTAGAAATAATAACCAAGCTTCCAAAACAAACTCTAAGAATACATGAACACTTGTATGATTTATAAAATGAAAAGTTATGGATTGTTGTATGGTGTTGTGTTTCAGCCATGGGTAGAGAGAAAGAACAAAGAGATATGGCTTAGTTCTTGGTTAGTAAATTTTGTATGAATGAGAAACTAGGATACACTTTAATATATACAAGGAGTCATCAAAGAACTATTGAGAAGTCCAAGTCTTTAATTAGGGAGGGAGGGGGACGTTTTACAAAGGATGAAAAGGTGGAAGAATGTTGGTCAAAGGTTCAAGTGTACTAGTTGCTATGATAAGAAGTTTTAAACATTTTTGGGCTCCATGTTTTCTTGGGGGCTGACGTGAATCAAGGAAAAAAGGACAAGAATATAATTGATATTTTATAAGTAGGATACTTGCACATGTTGCTTAAGGAGTATAGTCTAAATATGGAAGAGTTTACCTGTTATCATTATAAACTTTGAATACAATTCTTGTATCTATAATTGGGACGGCAAGGTGTGAGATATTGAGTAGAGTTTTATAAAACTTTGAGTATTGGGTATAATAATGGGTATTTGTTGAGG
>BQNB010176780.1:0-13028 GCA_026074375.1 Tanacetum coccineum
ATATCACATGAAGAATCAAAGACTACGAGCTGAACACAAGATCAATCAAAAGTTTGCTGAGCTTAAGATAGAATTTTCTAGGGTGACCTCCCTTAGGGGGAGATTGTTAGATATTAGAAAAAGACTCGGTCACCCCGTGCGGTTTATCGTTTGTGGTTCCTTGTTTTGCTGAATGGATCTTTGCAACCAATAAAGGATGATAGTCAAGAAGTATAAATACAACTGACTATGTAGAAACAATGATTATGAATACTATATGTTAATGCGGAATCTTAACACAAGTACTAAGAAAAACAATGAATCAATCTGAATAACAACTTTATTTAAAGTGTTCTTGAGGGTCACATATTGCTAACTATGATATTGTATTTTCTATATGATCTTGTATTGAACTCATATATCTAACTATGCCTAGGGTTCCTTTTATATGATAAGGAAAACCCTAAAAGGCTTACATATTTTTCTGACAAATATCTCAAAAATATCTTTTAAATATCTTTTAAATATCTTGTCATCGGATTAGAATCCTCTCAAGTTGAGTCAAACATGATACATCATGTTCACCAATCATAAATTAGTTAAATGTTTACAACTTTTTCTTTTAATGAAAATCAAGGGCCCACTTATTTATTTCCCATCACAAAAAACATAACATGATCAATCATGTTTGACCACAACTTGAGAGAATCTTTTTCCCTTGTCATCGGTACTAACTAGCTTTCTACTAACGGTACTAACTATCAGACAGTACTAACTACTTTGTACTGTCGGTACTAAGTATAACTGTCGGTACTAACTATTTGTCAAGATAACATCAGTAACATCTTTTCAACTACTCAGCAACATCTTGAAACCTACAATCCAACTAAGTTGGCTTTGTAGTTTTTGGCAAACTACCAGCCATCAACGGATTTGATGTTCCTTTACCAGTAGCCGTTTGCTCTGGGATAGATAACTCTTCATCTAAGAATATGGTGAGTTACTTACCATACAGTTTTTGGTAAACTGTCAACCATCAACGGATTTGATTAGTCTTTACCAAATACCGTTTGAGTTGTAGTCTCTAGCCAATGCTTCATTGTCATAATATGGTGCATTGATAAACCATATAGTTTTTAGCAAACTATCAGCTATCAACAGATTTGATTAGTCTTTACCAAGAACTGTTTGATCTCGGACTAGCCAACTCTTTACCAAGAAGCAAGGTGAGTTGATTACCCTATAATTTTTGGTAAATTGTAAACCATCAACGGATTTGAGAAGTCTTTACCCCAAGCCGTTTGCTTGTGGACTAGCCAATTCTTATGCTTGTTAAGCATGGTGAATTGATAACCATTTGTTGTGTGGTGGTTAGCCAACACTCAATCCCTTCTCACTTCCATCAGCCTTGTTCTTCAGATTCTAAATCAGCAAGTACCTTTTTGATAAATCTTATCAATTCTAATGTCATAGTACTTTCTTCTTCAGACTCTAATTTTAGATTTAGCATTTGCACCACTATTTCCTTCTTTAAAGGATACTTCTTCTCTGTTAGCATGTGAATGACTACTCCTTCATTAGTCATCAAAGTGTGTACCCCTGAGGAACTGTGCAACTTCCAACTGATTACTTCCCATGTTGTGAGCTCCAATATTCATCTTTTTCATCTGGATTGAACAAAACCATTAAATCTCCCCAAAGAACTCTTTCAAAACCTTCAGGCATCTCATCTTGGTATTTATTCATTACCAGTTGATAAACAGCATTTAGATCTTCTCTATCAAATATGGACAATACTGATGTTAAAACACTAAAGTGTCTTTGCTGTCCATTACTTCTTGTTACCACATTCAAAATAATCTCTTCAATAGTTTTAGCTTCATCATGTTGTGGTTTTGTTCCAAGACACTCTGTCTTCCAGTCAATGATAGGATATTTTCTGTCAAGGATTTTATAGTCTACTTCCTTGTCCTCATCTGTAGCTATTTTTAAGCACAATCTCAGCTCTTCATTCTCTTCCTCAATGTCAGATGGGTCATCTTGAGAAGTATCTTGTTTGAATCTTCTTTTTCTTGACTTCATTTTCTTCCTAGTACCTAGTTTTCTTTTTCTAGTACTCTCTTCATCTTTATCCTCTACCTTGACTTCTTCTTTGGTTTCTTCCTTGATCACTTCACTTTTGGATAAACCAGCTCCTTTCTCATTCATCCTCTTGATAAACCTTTCATCTTGAGCAGACCCAGTAGAGATGAAATCTTCATTAAATCTCTTAATCTTTTCATACAAAGCTTGAATGTCTTCAAACTTCTTGCTCTTCAAATCAGCATGTTTGTAGTTTCCCACATGCTTTATGTAGGTCATCATTTGATTCCTGAGTTGATTCTTGGTTGGAGGTTTATTCCTTATAGCTTGTGATCTTTGTTGAGCAAGGAACTTTCTCTGAGCAGCAATTGTATCATGAAGGAACTTAGCTCTTTCTTCTATAGTGAACTGCTCTCTTTCTTGCTCTTGAAGCTTCTCAGCAAGTATTCTGTCTGCCTCAATTCTTGCCTTAATATCATCAAAGTTTTTAATGAGAGCTTCATTTGTTGCTTTTTCTTCAGCAATCTTGTTTCTCTCCTCTTTAGCTTCCCATTCTTCTTGCACTTTCCTAGCCAACTCTTCATCACTCTCAAGCTGCTTGAATTTCTTCACAGCTTGAGGAATATCATCATCTTCACTTTCAGATTCATCCTCCTCTTCAATCTTCTTCTTTCCTTTGTCTTTAGGATCAATCTTTGGAAGAGGTTTTAAAGTGAGAAGTGATCTTGTAGAAGTAGGTCTAGGTCTATCAGTATCTTCAACATCCTTCAGTTCTACACCTTTTTCTTTTTCTTTTGAGACAGCTTTGGCTTTACTCATGTTGATGAGAAGTGTGGCTATTGTTTCATCATCACCAAATATCACAGATGTGGGTGTCAGAGAGGATGTTTGAGAAGCTTGAGAAGCAATATCTTCCTTAGATTGCTCTTCAGTACTTACTCTTTGCTCTTCAGTACTTTCTTTTTGGTCTTCAGTACCTTTAAAGATCTCTTCAGAAGCATCAACTTGATCATCAGTACTTTCCATTTGTACATCAGTACTAACTTTGAAATCGTCAGTACTAAGTTTTGGTCTGTCGGTACTAACTTTTTCAAAGTCGGTACTAACTCCTTCCTTAGCAGTACTAACTTCATCTTCAGTACTAAGACTAACTTTTTCATTTTCTTTGTCTTCATTCATCATTTCTTTTGACCTCCCTTCACTTTGAGCATTTTCTTTTGCTTTACCATCTCCTTTTGCATTCTTCCTCCCTTGTTTGGATACAGACTCTTGCTGCACCCTCTTTTTCTTTGAGAGTCTCTTCCTTTGTTGTCTTTGCTCCTTTGAGATTCTCTTCTGATATTCTTTAAAATGTTTGATGACAGGTGTAGCTTTCTTTTTGAGCTTTGAGATCTTAGCCTTCAAGAGTGTAATTTCTTTGGCTTGAACTGAAACCTGTTTACATAAAGAGATACAAAGATCATAGACATTTTGGAGGGTCATTGCATCCTCATTCCCTGAAAGGGATTGATCATTGGATGAATGATCTCCAAGATTCTCACCAGTATGTTCTGGGATTGAATCAGGAACAATAGGAGTGGGTGAAGGTTGTGGTGAAGGTCTGGGTGAAGGACTTGGTGAATGGTCAGGTTGTTGCTCAAATGGTACCTCACTTGGTTGAGCAGAAGTTGAGTCAGGCAGTGACTCATTTGGGACTTCACCAGTAGGAGCAGGAGAGGGTGATGATTGTTCAACAGATTGACTTTCTGAGGAAGCACCCTCATCCTGAGTTGGTTGGACCAACATAGTATCAAACAAAGGTGTAACTTTGCCTGAAAAATGTTTGCCCTTCTTAACCATAAATGAAAAAACTTTACTAGTTAAACTATTTACAGGGAAGTGATCTAAAGGTACAGTTATATTAGCTAATTGTCTATCTAAAAATATAGAAATAAAACGAGGATACATTACAAACTTCTTCTTAGCCTCTAGATGTCTAAGCATACCATCAAAAATTCATTAGTAACTCTTATCAGTGACTCTCTAAATCTTCTTAACTCAAGAATGGATTTATATATCCATTCAACATTAAAACAGAGGTAGACTCCATCACTTGAGCCATCTAACCATGACTCACTATTCAGGTGATCTTACCAAAGTTCCCCTCACCATCAACACATACTAACCATTTTTACCTGAAAGTACTCTTTGGATGGTCTACATAATTTCATGTCTTCAAAATGCTTCATAAGAGAATTCTTGAAAGTGTATAGATCACTTGTTGGTACGATTAGCTATGCTTGCTTGATGATGATTGAATCTTGATGGGTAAAAAGATGGTGCACAATGGTTTAGAGGTTTCTTGGAACAAGTTTGATTTGCTATGGTGTGTTTTACCTCTTTCATCCACTTGTGACCCAGTCATATGGCCTCCCTTGAGCCAATGCAGCTTAAGGATTTACCATCCCAATTGCAACAATCAAGAACTGAAATCGGCTTACATCAAATGCCTTGGTTAGTAAGTCAGCTACATTGTCATTGGTGTGTATTTTAAGCACTTGTATGAGTTTCTTCTCATAAGCATCTCTTATGAAATGGTGCCTAATAGCAATATGCTTTGTCTTTGAATGATATACTGGATTCTTTACAATGCAAATGGTGCTTTCATTATCAATGTAGATCTTTGTGTTCATGAAGTTGAACCCATAGTCTAACATTTGATTTTGAATCCATAAAACTTGCCCACAGCAGCTTGCAGCAGCAACATATTCGGCTTCTGTTGTAGAGGTGGCTACAATGGTTTGCTTTTTGCATTGCCAAGTAATGAGTCTCCTGCCAAGAAATTGACAACCTCCTGTTGTGGATTTCCTGTCAAGATTTGCTCCAGCATAATCACTATCTGAGTAAGATTCCAAGTCTAGCCATAGGAGCAAAAACTTCACTGCAGAAAACTTGACAAACAATCTCCCGACAAACCCTCGGGGGTCAAACACCAGATTGACCTGCCGGCCCTCGCGCCCCCGGAGAGAGTTTTTAACACAGACAACAAAAAAATAAAGCTAGAAAAAGAGAAAAAAAAAAAACCATCACACAAAACTACCCAAAACAAAAATATAAACAAAAAAAAAAAAAAAAAAAAAAAAAAAATGGTATTTCAAAAAAAACATTAAAAAAAAAAAAAAAAAAAAATTTTGAAAATTAAAATTATTTCAATATATTAACAACCCCCACACAACCTCCAACACACACAATCCTCGACCCCCCCCAACACACGACATCTATTTCGAGGAGAAGAAACCTACAAAGTCCCGTGCTGCCCGTGTCGATACTTAAAGCTGCTGTTGTATTCCATAAATTTATTATATTATAACAATGTAGAACACACGTAACTTCATACACAAGCCCCACACGTACCCTAATCTCATCAATCAGACCCCCCACCTCCCCACAACATACAACAAACAAAACAAACAAACACATACCAACACGAACCAACACGAAACAACCACCCCACTCTCAGAAAACCCCCCCCCCTTACTACCAATCTAAACATCAAATCTAATATAACAACCCCCCCTATTCCCCCACATATAAAAACCAAACCCCAGCACAGCACCCCCCACAATAAAAAAAAAATAAAAATATGTGTAACACTATAACCTTTACAATGCAAGATTTATAATCGGAAAATGCACCTAGTTCTATTATTACATTAGCCATTACCCAATTATACAGCATTGTTAGCAATATGTTTAAGTATTTATAACTCATATAGCAAGTTTTAAAATACAGTTTTTTTCTCCATAAATGATATGCAAGGGCAAATCTCACCCACCTCAACAAACCAGCAAAAATTTAGTCCACCATCACATCCAGCACCCCCAACACCCCCAGCCCTACACCCCCCCAAATAGATCGAAAAAACGTCTTAACCAATATCCAAGGACCAAAAAACAATCACCAAATCCCACCCAACTCACCACACCAACTTCACACTCACCACCCAAATTTCCACCTCTTGACAATCCAGACCTGATCCCCCGCACTTCTGGTCTCACCATAAAAAAACACCCCCTTTTTACCCCCTAAAAAATCCTCCCCCCCCTCCCCCCCATACCCACTCCGACAGATTCCCGGGTCCCCCGATCCTCTCACCCCCAACCCTTGCGATACGACCGTCCCCCCCCCAATTTCCGATAACCATCCTCACGCATCTCCCCCAAACCCGTGTCGAACACTTCCGCAAAAGGCCCTTAGCACACAAAAACAACCCCCACAACACAACCCCAGCCCCACATTGCCCCACGACCCTTGGATCACCTCCGTGCTGTAACTTTCCCAACAACCAACCCAAGAAACACAATCTTTCAAGATTTCTCAGCCCCCCCTTAACTATCTAACAACAAACTCACTTTCCCCAGCCATCGACTTATATCCACACCCAAAGAAATAGGCGCACCTGCGTATAACTTTTTATACTAAATGTTTACAAAAAACCCAGACAATCACCCCCCCATTACATACCATTCAGCCTGTTATTTATACATGTATAGATACGATTTTATATGATTGAAAAAACTTAAATTTATATTAAGCTAAAAACATAAAAATTGGTAGAAGTTAAAATGTCAAACACAAAAGAGTCCATGATACTGAAGGAAAACCTTCACGGTAAGGTTTGAACCCGAGACCTTTCGCATGTAGTAACAACCTTCCTAAGATTACCCTTGGTGTCCATCTGAGCTAGCCCAGGTGTGTCCCGTGTGAAAGTGATTATCTAAATTTGATCTCATCAAAAGTTGCCGGTAGCCACATTTTTTTGGTTTTCTAAAGTACTATTGTTATGATTTAAGATATAATTATCAACCTTCGAAACCTCTTTAGGTTGTTTTATATGTAGCATCATTATAGATGATATATCAAGAAAAATAACAAAAGTATATGCTTTTAAGATTTTGGATATCCAAAATCAAAAAAAGATATCCGTGTCAGAAAATTCGGATATCTGAAATTTCGATTAAGATATTAGAGATTACGGATATCATACCTTTCATATTAAATCATAATCTTTAGTAGTTACAAGAGCAAACAGCAAAACAGGAAATAACTCTTATTACTTGTTATTTTTTTACATTAATCAAAATCAACTCCGATCATTGTCATTGAATGTAGTAGAAATTGACACATTTCTGCTTGAGATAATATTGTACATCTTTTGATTCATCAGAGAAAGGCATTCCCAAATCAAAAGCAATATCAATCTTCATCTTCATTTCCTGCCAATCATTCACCACATCTTCTTCATTTTCATCAGCTAACACAGAAAACTCCATATTGAGAAGGAAAAATAAAAAAGTCATACATTTAGTGATTTAGATTAATTTATTCCGGTTATTTTTACAAGTGGTTGAGATCAATGCTTTGTCCCAGTTTTGTAGGAGTGACGTTGGGGAGAGCGCTTCGGGTTCACTAACAGAACCAACAACTGCTTGTGTGCAGTGGTTTGGTTTCAGTTAGCTCTTGTACGTCATAATAAACATTTAAATTCTTAAACAAGCAATCCAAGATAGCATTTAATGAGTACATTTTTTATAACTTGCAAATCGATTGTTTTAAACAAAATTCGAAAGGACAATCGCTCAAATGCAAGTGCTTCTAGATTTTGGTTGCAAACAAGGTACCCGAGTGTCTTACGTGAAACTTTAGAAGTATTTATCATTACCATACTCGAGAAGTAAGCATTTACGAGCTCGAAAACATCAACATAACAAGAAATCTCAACGCTCTTTTAACTATGTTCAACACCATTGTCGATTTAAAGCTTGATTGATAAAACTATGTAACATGTACAAAAAGGCTTTGTGTAATTTTCATAAATTTTAAATATAACATCCTGAGTAAGTATGCTAAATAAATAAACGATTAAAAGGGAATCTTCAAAATTGACGCTTTGGCCGAGTGCTAAGTACATGGTGTTTCCCCGCGAGAGTTCGAATCTCTCAAGCGTCGTATTCATTTTTTTTTCAAATATTTTCTCGATCTCTACCGGTAGGGACGGAATCAGGACGCGAAGTAAGAAGGTGCATTTGGAATAAACTAAACAATAATATAAACATAGTTTTTGAGGGACCGGGTGTGTTTAAGAAAAAAATTAAAGATTTTTTTAACAAAATTAACACTACGACACAACTATTCAACCAATTTCTTTTGATTTATGCCACACTAAGAAATTCAAGATTGAAAATAAATATATCCCAGATATAGTTTCCATCGAAATCTTAAGTATATTAATCGTTAAATACATTTGTACGATGTTTAGTTTCATCTATATTTTTACGCTGTCTTACGCTTAGTTAGCGGTACTAGTTACTCGTATTTATTTTTGCAGTTTCTTGGTGTTTTTATGATTTTTTTAACCTCGATCTTTAATGAATGTATGCGTTTGATACATGTGTCTGCAGCCATGCTTTTCACTTTCATTGCATTAGTCGTTGGCTCAAGACGTACTCGTCAAGTTTGCCCTTTAGTTATATACCATCTTACCCATTATACAGTTTTATCTCAAGGCCTTTCCATAGTTACATAATCTAATACGGAGTATGTTGGAATTGCCATCTTTACTATCTCTGTGTATATCCATAGTTGATAGCGTATATAAGTTTTAGCTCAAATGGCTAAAGCCCATACGACCATAGCCGCCCAAACCCAATACATTTCTCCTGGAAAATTAAACCTACCCACATGCAAATATCGGCCGAAAGTATAGTATTTCTGCCCTCCAAGGCAACAACGAGCCTGACAAGTTATCCCCCAAACCAACTTTTACCGCGCTATTGTTTCATTATCACTAATAGCTACATTCTCCATTTAAATACGACCATCTCACACATACTTTTAAAAAAAGAAGGCATTGACGATTGGCATGTCTACCGTTGCCCAACCTTGATGCCTGCCACGACGCCTCCACTATGTGGTGACAGAGCCGAAGACAGAATCTCACGTTAAAGAGGGTCGTACTTCATCGCAAAACAATAAAGATATAAAGGTAACTATGATATTTTTACTAGTAACTTTATTTTGTAATGAAAGTAAACATACAAAATAGGAAAATCTTAACTGTATTATGATTGTTTCACTGATACTACCATCAAGTAATTCGAGTAAAATTTTAAACGTTGTTGGTGTTTAAAAACTATCAAAAAGAGGAAACAACAAAACAATCGCAAAAGGCGAAAAAATTAACAGTAAATTAATATGCATTTAATGGCTTTTTGTTCGACAAGTATCGGTATTGGGCTTTATATAAATTAATTATGAGTATTGGGCCTTATATAATCGGGAGTTGCGTATTGGGCCTTTTATAATCGAGAGTAGCGGAACCAATTTAGGGGTGTTGATCGGTTCGGTTATCGGGTTATTTGGTTTGTTCGTATTCCGTAGTTCGGTAAAATTATTTTTTTGGTAACTCGAAAAATCGAACCGAACCAAAAACCCGAATTTGAATTGGTTCGGTTTTCGCGTTGAAACCGAATTAGCCACCCGAATATATTTTCAAAAAAAAAGATAAAAAATTACATACATTATTTAGAAAAAAAATATTTTCAAGTAATAAAAAGTGTTTTTTTTATATTATGAGAAAATTTATTTATCTTTTTTTACATATAAAATAAAATAATATTATATAAATATATATATAAAATATACTATATATATATATAAATAGGTATATTAAATTAATATATAATAATACTAAATATATATTATATTATTAAAAGTAAAAATAAAATATTATTATAATTATAATTTATAGTAAGTTTAATTAATTATAAGTATATATTAATAAATTATATTTAAAATTGTTATAAATAATAATATATTAAAAACGATATTTATATAAATATATAATTAAGATATTATAATTATTATAAATATTTATAAATAATTTTTATATTTAAAAAATTATATAAAGATATTAATTTATATATTTAAAATATTTATAAAATATAATAATTTATATATATATTATTATTATAAGATATATAAAATATAAATATATATAAATAAATATAATATAATATAATATATAGGATGAGAAGCAAGAGACACCCTGAATTTTGGTGGAAAACCCAGAAAAAACCAAAACAAATGCTCTAAAAAAAACAAAAAAAAAACCAAACAGATGCCTTAATTTTTTCATGCTAAAAATAATTTTTTTTAAGCATAATATGGCCTCGATTTAACTCTCTTGTAATAACCTAAAAAAAAAACCGAAAACAATGCCCTAAAAAAACTAAACAGATGCCCTAAAAAATCTTGTGTATAGCCTGAAAAAATTAGGGCATCTGTTTGGTTTTTGAGTTTTTACAGACATTATATCGAGGCCATATTTGCCTGAAAAACTAATTTTTAGTCTGAACAAAAAATCAAGGCATCTGTTGGTTTTTTTTAGGGCACATCTGTTTGTTTTTCTAGGGTTATTCTACAAATAGATTTTCCCTAGAACACAATCCCTATATATATATATATAATAGTATATATATATATATATAAATATATATAAAATATATATAAATATGATATATATAATAATATAATATAATATCCTAGAACTCAATCCCTACTAATATATATATATATATATATATAATAATATATACTATATATATATTATATTTATATTAATATATAAATTATAATATATATATTCGGTTTTCGGTTCGGTTTTTCGGTTCAGACTCTCAACCCATATCCAACCCAAGAACCGAATTCGTAGTTCGTCCGTTCAGGTTTGGGCATATTCGGTTAGGTTATAAGTTCGAGTACGGTTGACGTTTTCGGATTTCGGAATTCGGTTTCGGCTTTCGTCTTTTTTCGTTTTTCTGCTCACGCCTATGAACCATGATAGCAATTTATGACCAAATACATTTACGTAATACAAAATGAAACATAATTATTTTGGACCATATGCATTTTTAAAAATTTAGTTTTTTACAAATGGTTAATTCCATATAAACCGCAGTTTTCAAATCATATAGATTGACATAAAAATTGACATATTTGGCCAACTAAAACTCATAATGTGAATATACTAAGGTGACAATTTTCGACACGATACGATAAACGACACGAACCCGACACGAAGTTAAACAGGTTTGGGTCGAGGATAAACAGGTTTTGGTCATAAACAGGTCAACCCGTATAACCCGTTTAATAAATAGGTTGTGTTTGGGTTAGGTAAGTATATTAAACACGTCAACCCTTTAACCCGTTTAAGTATATATAAGCCTCTAAAAATAAAATATATAACTTGAATTTTATGTTGGATTTGGATTAAATGTATTTTGTTATGTCTTTTTTTTAACGGCAAGTTAGTAGTTAGTGATTCGAGCCCACAGTGACATCTAATTGGGCAGTATGCAAGCCTCGAACCTTCGCCTTAGGGGATAAACCCCACTCCTGCTTCTATTTATATTTTGTTATGTACTTAATAAGAGTGAATTACGATTATAACTCATACGTAATTGAAATTGTAGCATAATTATGTGTATGCTATGTTTATCGTTTTTTAGATCTTTATATCATTTTTTGCATTTAAATGAGTTAAATCGACAAACCACCAACCTTATTCACTGCTTTACCCATTTACTTAACATGTTAAACGGGTCACAAACGTCTTACACGTGTTATGCAGGTATGAGTTAGGGTTGAGTTTTTTGACACGATTAATAAATGGGACGTGTTTGGGTAGAGAATATAATAACCCGCAAACCCGAAGAGGTTAACATGAACACGACTCGATTGCCACCCTATATACCCAATATAAACACTAGACGGGTACCCGCGCAATGCGACGGCGGGTACTCGGTAACTAAATATTGTGGTGAGCAAACGTTGTTCATTTATATGTAACCACTATGCATTTATAGTCATGTAACAACTATGCATTCATGGAGAAGGTTATGAGATTAACTCTCCAATTTAAAATCCTAAATGTCATATTTGCCCAGCCAAAACCCATAATGTCATATATACCCGATTCAAACACAAAATTTGTCATATATACCCATTTTACAAATTTATTCATTTTAAAAGAAATTTAAAAACCTTAATTAATAATTAGCAATTGAAATGTAAAGACTATCTTAGCCCTCGTATGTCAATGATTCCCACTTTTCTAAGTCTAATTGAAGTTTAGAAGGAAAATAGATATATATGGTGCTTGCATGGGTGCATGATCTCGGTTAGATGAGCAAAATCGTTTACAGTAATAGTTTAGGTTGTTCATGAGTTCATCCCAATGTTAGTTTTTTTAGGTTTTGAAAGTTATTAATTATTGTATTGTCTTATGATCTTTCGTGTATTTCATACTAGATAAAAGATTTGTTCTTAAAAATAGTCAGGGCTTTATATACTTATGTCACTATGTGGTTGGTATTTGAATGCAAATTATAAATGGCGTTAGTGCTTTGGCGCACTCAAATACTCCCTCCGTCCCATATTAAGTGTCCATTTTTGACTTTTTGAATTCTTTTTTCATAAACTTTGTAAATATTTTTCTTTATGTTATATAATGCTTACTGAAAATTATACCAATGAAAAATACATTCGAAACTCTATCCATTCATATATTTTGCATTGAGTATCATATAACATAAGAAGAAATAATTAAGGTCAAAGTTGAAGAAAAAAGACTTTTAAAAGTCAAAAATGGACACTTAATATTGGACGGAGGGAGTATTACTTATTGTTTGGTGTCGTGGCTCACAAATTAGGTCTCATGTCTCTGCATATGGTATTTATCAAATCCTGTTAAAATGGTCGGGTTTTAGAAATATTGTCATATTATGTGGGCCAGCTTTTTACCATCACCACTTGTTTTCTCTTTCTTTTATTTTTTATTAATAAACATTAATTTTGAATAATTAATTAAATTATAAATAATTATAGTATATATCAAAAGCCGCATAAAAAGACGGTGTTTTTCCCGG
>BQNB010176781.1:0-13028 GCA_026074375.1 Tanacetum coccineum
AGGTTTTCTATCATGTAAGAGCTCATAAGGATATTTTCCATGGCGTCGTCGTATAATGGATCGATTTTTGGTGTAATATGCGGTAGCAATTACCTCGACCCATAGAAATAAAGGAGCTTGTGCGAAGATTAACATTGTACGAGCGGCTTCAACAAGTGTAGGATTTTGCCTTTCAACAACACCATTTTGTTGTGGAGTTCGCGCAACCAACGTTTCATGAGAGATGCCAACTTGGTCATAGTAGTCTCACATGGTATGATTAACAAACTCAGTTCCATTATCTGTACGAATGTTCTTGACAGTTGCATTCAATCTAACTTGTATCATTTTCAGAAACTTCATTATAAAATCAGGAGCTTCATCCTTTGATGCTAAAAACTTCACCCATGTGAACCGAGAGTAATCATCCACAATGACAATGATATACTTTTTTCCATTTACACTTGCAATACGCATAGGCCCACAAAGATCCATGTGTAAAAGATATAGTTTTTCCTGATTAGTGTCTTCAGATTTTGGTTTAAGTGATTGTTTCTTGCTTTTGCCCATAGCACATGCCGAACATAGATGATCTTTTTTAAATTTCAATTTGAGAAGACCTCGTACGAGACCATGTCTAGCCAAATGATTAATAGCACCAAAGTTTAAATGTGACAATCGTCGGTGCCATAACCATGATTTGGTTTTTGAGGCTTTGGACAAGAGACATTTTGAAGAAGACGCTATCATATCCCTAATTGGCAAAGTATAAAGGTTAGTTTCTAAAGATCCTGAGAGTAAATCAACACCTTCTATATTACGAACAAAGCACGTATGTTTTCTGAAAGCTACTTCAAGATCTGAGTCGCAGAATTGGCCAACGGAGAATAGATTGTATCCTAGTTCCTCCACATAATAAACCTTTGAAATTGTGATATTCCCTATATGATAGTCACCATACCCTATAATCTTTGCAATCTGGTCGTTACCGAACTTGACAGTACCGAGAAACTTGTAAACAAAATTGGTGAGCTGCGAACGATCTCCAGTCATGTGCTTGGAGCATCTAGAGTCCAAATACTATAAAACAATTTGGACAACCTGAGATTGACAGAAGAAGAAGATGGAGCAATTGAAGTATTGGATCCCCGAGATGTACCAGGTTTCGTTTTGTTAGAAATCACAGATTTTGCAATCTTAGGTTTTGTTAGGAATATTGTAATAGATAGTTACTGCTAGTAGGTATGTAGTTCCTACTAGTAGAGTAAAAATTCCTGCTGGTAGGTATGTAGTTCCTACTGGTAAGGATAATGATATAGTTAATACTGTTAGTATAAAAGGGTTCCTGCTGGTAGCATTCTTCCTGCTGCTAGTAGTAATAGTCAAACCCGAATATGTTTAGAAGTTTGTTAGAGAAAGAGATATATATAAGATATATAAGGAAGAGATATGAATGATCTCCGTTATTCTAGGAATACCGAATTAGGGTTTCTTGGGTATAAAAGAAACATTCGGCAAAAGGTTTTAGAGACAGAGATCGAAAAACACTTTTATTATTAATAGAAAAGATCCATAGAGGATCATTGTTTGAGTAATTCTTCTTCTTTAACTCTGTTGTTTATATTCCGCGTAAACAATAGTTTAATTTGTTAGAGTCTCTCTTAGAGTTGCTTGTGATTACATAAGTACTCTACAACCTCAACAGGCTTGAAGATCTATCTAGGGCTGGACCTACAGGTTTGCTATTAGAACCATTAGTCTTAGGTACCTTAGGTCTCCTAGTATAAACCTTAGTTGCTACAGATTCTTGTGCAACTACTTCTAGAGGAATAGGTTCCCTAAGAGGCACTTTATTAGTGGCGGTAATCCTAGTTAAAGGGCACGCATTTCCAACTAAAGTGAAAGTCCTTCCTGTGGGTCTCCACTTATATCCAATTTTAGTAAACCCTTTTCTTGTAGTTTTCCATTCTTCTTTCTTTTTAGCTTTCTTAACAGATTTAGATTTGGAACTCGCATTCACATCAGAAACAAATTCAAGAAAGCACAATTCATGTCTAGCATCAAACATAGAACTATTACATTTAACGCACATTAACTCAGAATTTGTATTTGGAATGTTGCACATGTGCATTTTCAGATGGTTCAACAACACAATTTGGTTTATTTAAACAAGACTTAACTATCCTAGAGTGGTCTTCTACTTTATTCTTCTTCTGGTATCTGCAGGATCATATCATTCTTTGTATTGTCTGTAGACTTTGACCTGCTAGATTTAGTTGACTGGCTTACTCTTGTAGAAGTTACAAAATTGTTAGTGGTCTGTTTGGTCTTTGTTTGGGAAGAGCCAAACTGTTTTTGGGATGTGCTTGATGATATGACAGGTTCAACAAACCTAACTGTTTTCTTTTTGTTGATTGGCGTGACAACAACTAATTTCTCACTAGGTTTGTGAATGATAGGAATTGATCGTTTAAGCTCTAATTTGTTTAGAACTAATCTAGGATTAATAATAACAAAGGCAAAATATTCAAACAAAGAATCATTGTTATTAAACAAGGTTTTACATTCATACGTTACACTCCAAGCCCTAATTCTATATGATCAGTATAGAACGGTTACATTCTAACAGGATCAATGAAACATTGACCTTGGGGCTAAACCAAACTAACTAGACGTCCACATTTTTACACTTTGGATACACACACATTTTTGGTGTTTACACAAACTGACACACCTAAAACAATGTCTATGGATCTCTTTATATAATAGAGTCCATAAGACTTACAAGGAAAAGTAATTATATTAAGAAACTAAATCTTCCTAATCTTTATCTTCATATTATTTGACCAAATCTTTTAAAATCTTCATGTACTCCTACATCTTGTAGAATTCCATAATGTCAACTTTGATTCTTTTGTTTTCCTTTTGTTTCATTCGTGTTTCATTATTTTGTATCATTGTTTTGTATCATCAAATCAATATAATTCCCAACAATCTTCCCCTATTTAATGATTACAAAACCAACATCTTGATCTTCCATGAATGAAACAATCTTCCCCTTAAATTTCCAATAGATTACTATCTTTAATCCCTTAGCTTGTATATGGTATAGTTATGCAAGATAATCTAACCAATCTTTAGTAGAAACTTTGCTTGTGATTATCAAGACTATGCGAAATCTAGTCAATGATAATAAGAAGAATTACAATGAAACAGTAATGAACAAGATCAATAACAAAATAGTTTACTAAAATTTCAGCCTTAATATAAAACGAACACTCGTAATAGTGTTAGGGTTTACAAAACCTTGAAGCTACTAAAAAAACTTTTCTAGATATGATTTGATACGATTTGGGTACATCCAACTCTATACCCTAGGACCTCCTTTTATACACCACGGAGTCCTAACATGCTTACAATATTTTCCTATGTTATCATGATCTTCTAAATAAATAACTTATACGTATATTTTACAAAAAATATCTCATACTTATCCCGTAAGTAATCTTGATAAACAATCTTCATCTTTATCCTTCTCTCTTGTCTTTATCCTTTACTAACAGTAGAAACTCTTCTAGTAGTTGTAATCTTTATAGCAGTTGTAACAACAACATTAACTTTTATAACAGCAGCACTAACTGTGTACAAGCAGTAGTAACTACTTAGAATATTTTCTTCATTCTTCATCAGCAGTACTAAGTTACACTAGCAGTACTAACTCTATGCTAGACAGTTGTAACTTTACCGCAAGCAGTTACTTACTTTTACTAGCAGTACTTAGTTACCTTACAGTAGTAACTTTTATTCTAGCATAGTATTAAACTACTTAGTAGTATTTCTACTAAAGTTCTAAGCAATCTTAAATTCCATAGTAGTACGTAATTATACTAGTAGTGTAATGCCAGTACTAATACTACTTAGCTATTTTTCACTAATAGCACTAAGTTATGCTTAGACAGTAGTAAACTCTAACCTTAGCAGCTGTAACTTCCAATACGCTTCAAAAAGTATTTTAAATCCTTATATCCTCCCCTAAACTTGATGTTCATCTTTTGAATCTTCAAGTTTCTTGATTAAAAGCTTTATCTTCACTAGGAGGATGCATTCAAACACTTCTAGGATTCTTGAGCTGTTTTGTCATGAGCTTAAGAAGTTGATAGCACATTTCATTCTAATGGTCAGCTTGAAGCTTCTTGTTGAGCATTTCTGTGATTGTTGCAGGTGTAAGAGGATATCTCTTTTTTACCAGCATAAAGATATGCAGATTCTAAAATCTCACAAAATGTACTCTACTTGAAGAAAATAGTTTCTAAATTGTCACTTTGTGTCCTTGTAGATTCCTCCATACTTTACTTTCTACATCAGGTTCAAACATCACTTTCAGATCACCCCATAACACTTTCTCATAGCCCTCTTCTGGCCTTGTTAACCCATGCTTAGCTTTAACTAACTTCCAGAGAGTTTCCAAGTCTTCTCTGTCAATATTCTAAAGCATCTGAATTATTGATGAGTACCTTTTTGAACTTCCATCAGCTCTTATGATTTAAAAGTATCCTATCTTTCCTTCTTTGATTATTTTCCAGTCTGCAATGATTAGAGGCTTAGTGGCTAGAGGTATAGCATTAATTGCTACCTCATCATCAGAAACTATCTCTATATACTTTTTCATCTCTGCTTCTTCTTGATCATCATCTACTTCAGCTTCTACATTCTCATCTAACTTTTGCTTCTTTAAATTTTCAGATTCAAGTTCTTCTCCTGCTCTTTTAGAACTTCCTTCTGTTCTTGTCTCACTGCCTTTCACCAACTCTGTATCCATGTCTACAAATTGTGTTTTACCTTTCATTTCTTGTCAAATACATCTTAAATATCCTCAAATTCATTTTGGTCTTCAATTAATTATGCTTGTTCCAGGCATGTTTTTCAGATAGTAGTGATTGTATTTTCGATTGAGCTTAGTTGGTGGTTTTCTTCTGCTGCTCTTTGACTCTAAGTCTTGCAAAATGCTTCTTCCTTTTATTTCATGAGCTATCTACAAACAAATCTTGACTTTTCTCTTCGATAGTCAATTCTCCCTTGTTCCTTTAATGTAATACTGCAGCTAGCTCATAATCTGCATCTATCATAGCTTGAACATTATCCCATTCAGCAATGTTTGCATCTTCTTCTCTTTGTCTTGCAAGCTTATCTTCTTCTTCTAATTCATCATCTAATTGAGTTTGAAGTTTTTGAGCAACCTCCTTATTAAACATAATTTGATCTTTCTTCTTTAAAGTTTTTCAAGCTTACACATTTTTGCCTTGCCTTGTTTTAGCCTGTGGAAGTTATGATGGTTGTGAAGGTGATGTTGTTGTTATAAATTCACTTGGCTCTTGAACTATAATCCCTCTAGCCTTGTCTATCACCTAGGTAAGTTTGATGGTAAGGCTGATGAAGGATTCTTTATAGGATACTCTACCAATAGCAAAGCATTCAGAGTATTTAACAGTATAACTAGGATAGTAGAAGAGAACCTGCATGTTCAATTTAGTGAGAATACACCTAATATTGCAAGAAGTGGACCTATTTGGCTTTCTGATATAGATGCACTAATAAAATCTATAAACTATAAGCTAGTTGTTGCAGGGAATCAATCTAATGGTAGTTTAGGTACAAAAGCATGTGATAATGTAGAGAAAGCTATAGTAGAGATAGTACCTTGCAAAGATTACATACTGCTACCATTATAGACTCAAGATCCACCATTCTATTATAGTTCAAAGGATTTTCATGATGCTTGATTCAAACCATCAGGGGAGGAGGAATAGAAGGATGTTGAAGATCCAGGGAATGAAGATAGTAGGGTTTCAAGTACAGAGGAGCCAAGAGTTAATCAAGAAAAGGATGCTAGTGTTAACAGCACTAACACTATTAATACTGTTAGTCCAACTGTTAATGCTGTTGGCATAGAGGATAATGATGTTGATAAAAATATAGTCTATGGATGTGATGATGATCTAAATATGCCTGATTTAGAAGATATTGCTTCTTTAGAGAATGAGGTAGTTTTTGGTGCAGAGGCTGACATTGGAATTATTTGGATACATTATCCTTGTCATGTCCTTATTCCATCTACAGAATTCACAAGGATCATCCAGTTGAACAAATGATTAGAGACATACATTCAGCACCTCAAACCAGAAGGATGACAAAGAGTGTGACTGAAAATGCTATGTTTAGTTTAGTGCAGCAGAGGACCAACCATAAAGACTTTTAGAATTGTCTGTTTTATGTTTCTTATCACAATAAGAGCCCAAGAAGGTAATCTAAGCATTAAAAGATCCAAGCTAGATAAAAGCTATGAAAGAGGAGCTTTTGCAGTTCAAGCTACAGCAGGTTTGGACCTTGGTGGATTTACCTAATGGCAAAAGGGCCATTGGTACTAAATGGGTGTACATGAACAAGAAAGATGAAAGAGGCATTGTGATTAGGAACAAGGCTAGGTTGGTTGCTCAGGGTCACACACAAGAGGAAGGAATTGATTATGATGAGGTTTTTGCTCTAGTTGTAAGGATTGAAGCAATAAGGCTATTTTTAGCCTATGTCTCATACAAAGACTTTGTAGTGTACCAAATGGATGTGAAGAGTGCTTTTCTAACTAAATCCTTAAAACATTCATGACAGTATATTAAAATTCTAATAGACCTTAAGGTGAAAGTGATTAGATGTGATAATGGGACTGAATTCAAGAATAGGGTCATGAATCAGTTCTGTGAAATAAAGGGTATTAAGAGGGAATTTAGTGTTGCTAGGACTCCACAACAAAATGGAGTAGCAGAAAGGAAAAATAGGACACTAATAGAGGCTGCTAGGACTATGCTAGCTGATTCAAAATTGCCAACAACTTTCTGGGCTGAAGCAGTTAATACTGCTTGTTATGTCCAAAATAGGGTGTTAGTTATCAAGCCTCACAACAAGACCCCTTATGAACTTTTTCTAGGTAGAAAACCTGCCTTAAGCTTCATAAGACCATTTGGGTGTCCTGTTACAATCCTTAATACCATAGATCACCTAGGTAAATTTGATAGAAATGCCTGAGAAGGACCTTTGTATATACTTCTACCAAATAGCAAAGTCATTCAGAGTAATTCAAACAATAAAACAGAATAGTAGAAGAGAACTTGCATGTTCAATTTAGTGAGAATACACCTAATATTGCAGGAAGTGGACCTAATTGGCTTTTTGATATAGATGCACTAACAAAATCTATGAACTATAAGCCAGTTACTGCAGGGAATCAATCTAATGGTAGTGCAGGTACACAAGCATGTGATAATGCAGTTAAAGCTAGAATGGAGACGGTATATGGCAAAGATTACATACTGCTACCATTATAGACTCAAGATTCATCATTCTCTTCTAGTTTAAAGGATTCTCCTGATACTAGATTCAAACCATCAGGGGAGGAGGGAAAAGAAGAATGATACTGAAAGATTCACAGGGAAGGGAAAATAGTAAGGATTCCAAGAAGTCAAATAGAAAAGATAGTGTTAGCCCCCAAAGAGTTTTTTAATCAAAAAGTAAGAAAGACAATGTTATCATCACAACAAATGTTAATAAAGTACTTTACGAGAAGTTATAACCACACTAACCACAAATAAAAATCAGCGGAGTATCGTTATCCTCCACATCGAATACCCACGGACCCACCAACCCCCCGCCATTAAGCGTACCCTCCCTTAGCGCCGCCTAGCGTCACCCTCTTACAAACACCCCTACTCAACCCAGAAGAATGCCACACTCGATCTCCACTCAACCCCCAAACCACAACCAACGGAAGGGAGGAATGGACCAGAGAGAAGATAAAAAGCCCCCAACATAATATTTAGTACTTAATCATAATTAATAGTGTATAGAGGTAGTTAACACTATAGTAGAAACATAGTTTAGGCTGCTAACATTGCATCTTACTCTGATTCACTCTTGGCTCTTCTATACTTGGAACCTTACTATTTTCATACCCTGAATCTTCAGTATCCTTCTTTTCCTCCTCCCCTGATGGTTTGAATCTAGTATCAGGAGAATCCTTTAAACTAGAAGAGAATGAAAGACTCTTAGTCTCTAATGGTAGGCCAGTAATGTAATCTTTGCCTCATATACCGTCTCCATTCTAGCTATTAACTGCGCATTTTATCACATGCTGAGTGAACTCTGCCTACCATTAAGATTGATTTCCCTGATAACATGGCTTATAGTTCATAGATTTTGTTAGTGCATCTATATCAAAAAGCCAATTAGGTCCACTTCCTGCAATATTAGGTGTATTCTAACTAAATTGAACATGCAGGTTCTCTTCTACTATTCTAGTTTTCTATTGAATACTCTGAATGCTTTGCTATTGGTAGAGTATCCTACAAAGAACCCTTCATCAGCATTTCTATCAAATTTACATAGGTGATCTATGGTATTAAGGATTGTAACAAGACACCCAAATGGTCTTATGAAGCTTAAAGCAGGTTTTCTACCTAGAAAAAGTTCATAATGGGTCTTGTTGTGAGGCTTGATAACTAACACCCTATTTTGGACATAACAAGCAGTATTAACTGGCTTCACGCCCAAAAAGATGAGTTGGCCATTTTGAATCAGCTAGCAACGTCCCTATCACCTCTTTAGTGTCGTATTTTTCTTTTCTGCTACTCTATTTTGTTGTGGAGTCCTAGCAACACTAAATTCCCTCTTAATACCCTTTTTTCACAGAACTGATTCATGACCCTATTCTTGAATTCAGTCCCATTGTCACATCTAATCACTTTTACCTTAAGGTATATTAGATTTTCTATACCTGTTATGAATGTTTTAAGGATTTCAGAAGTTTCATCCTTATTGGCTAAAAAAACCTAACTAAACCTCACTCTTCACATCCATCTGATACACCACAAAGTCTTTATATGAGGCATATGCTAAGAATATCCTAATTGCTTCAATTCTAGAAACTGGAGCAAAAACCTCATCTTAATTAATTCCTTCCTCTTGTGTGTGACCCTGAGCAACCAACCTAGCCTTGTTCCTAATCACAATGCCTCTTTCATCTTTCTTGTTCATGTACACCCATTTAGTACCAATGGCCCTTTTACCATTAGGTAAATCCACCAAGGTCCAAACCTGCTGTAGCTTGAACTGCAGAAGCTCCTCTTTCATATCTTCTATCCAACTTGGATCTTTTAATGCTTGGATTACCTTCTTGGGCTCTTCTTGTGATAAGAAACATAAAACAGATAATTCTAAAAGTCTTTATGGTTGGTCCTCTGCTGCACTAAACTAAACATAGCATTTTCAGTCACACTCTTTGTCATCCTTCTGGTTTGAGGTGCTGAATGTATGTCTCTAATCATTTGTTCAACGGGATGATCCTTGTGAATTCTGGTAGTTGGAATAGGACTGACAAGGATATGTGTATCCAAATTAGTCATGTCAGCCTCTGCACCAAAAACTACCTCATTCTCTGAAGAAGCAATATCTTCTAAATCATGCATATTTAGATCATCATCACATCCATAGACTATATTTTCATCAACAGCATTATCCTCTATGCCAACAGCATTAACAGTTGGACTAACAATATTAATAGTGTTAGTGCTGTTAAGACTAGCATCCTTTTCTTGATTAACTCTTAGCTTCTCTGTACTTGGAACCTCACTATCTTCATTCCCTAGATCTTCAACATCCTTCTTTTCCTCCTCCCCTGATGGTTTGAATCAAGCATCATGAGAATCCTTTGAACTATAATAGAATGGTGGATCTTGAGTCTATAATGGTAGCAGTATGTAATCTTTGCAAGGTACTGTCTCTACTCTAGCTTTACCTGTATTATCACATGCTTTTGTACCTAAACTACCATTAGATTGATTCCCTACAACACATGGCTTATAGTTTATAGATTTTATTAGTGCATCTATATCAGAAAGCCAATTAGGTCCACTTCCTGCAATATTAGGTGTATTCTCACTAAATTGAACATGCAGGTTCTCTTCTACTATCCTAGTTCTACTGTTAAATACTCTGAATGCTTTGCTATTGGTAGAGTATCCTATAAAGAATCCTTCATCAGCCTTACCATCAAACTTACCTAGGTGATCTATGGTATTAAGGATTGTAACAGGTCACCCAAATGGTCTCATGAAGCTTAAGGCAGGTTTTCTACCTAGAAAAAGTTCATAAGGGGTCTTATTGTGAGGCTAGATAACTAACACCCTATTTTGAACATAACAAGCAATATTAACTGCTTCAGCCCAGAAAGTTGTTGGCAGCTAGCATAGTCCTAGTAGCCTCTATTAGTGTCCTATTTTTCTATTTAGCTACTCCATTTTGTTGTGAAGTCCTAGCAACACTAAATTCTCTCTTAATACCCTTCGTTTTCCAACTGATTCATGACCCTATTCTTAGAATTCAGTCCCAATTGTAAAACATATCTAATCACTTTCACCATACGCTATTAGATTTTCAATGCCCTGTTATGATGTTTTAAGGATTTTACTAGTTTCATCCTTAGTGGATAAAAAGAAAACCTAACTAAACCTACTAAAATCATCTGTGACAACTAGGCAGTACATCTTCTTCATTAAACTCTTTACAAATGCTGGGCCAAACAAATCCATGTGCAACATTTGTAATGGTTGGCTGATTGAACTTACTGTTTTGGTCTTACAAGAAGCTCTGTGTTGCTTTCCCTACTGACAAGCAACATAGGTTTGATTAATTTCAAAAAGTTTTGAAGGTAAACCTCTTACAAGGTTTCCCTTTACCAGTTTATTCCTTGTTTTGAAATTTACATGTCCAAGCCTCCTATGCCAAAGATTAGATTCATCTGGTGTGGCTTTTGCAAAGAGACAAGTGAGACCTCCTTGAGGAATAACATTCTTTAAATCAACACTGTACATGTTATCCTTTCTAGGAACTTTAAACAAAACATGACTTTCATCAGTTAACTTAAAGTATGGAGACATAACAACATATTCAGTATTAGTAAAAAGAACACTATTCTTCTTGTCACACATTTGTGAGACACTGAAGAGGTTAAACTTTAGTTCTTTACAAAATACACATCTTCAAAATCCAATTTACCAGTTCTTATTTTACCTTTCCCAGTAATTTTCCCTCCTTTGGAATTACCTCCAAAGGCAACTAATCCTCCATCAATTTCTTCATAATCTGTAAGATAAGATCTGTTTCCTGTCATGTGCCTAGAGCATCCACTGTCAATTACTCCTAACTCGGTGAAGTTATGGTTTTTGCAAACCCTAACTCGATAAAACAGGAAGTTATTTGTTCGTCCATTCAAGATCAAGATTGTATTGCTTTGATTCGATTACTTGGAAACTACAAGATCAAATCGATAATATTAGGGTTTCACTAAATCCTAATCCGGTATAAGCTGAAAAGATGGTCGAAGTATATGATTTCATGATGATCGTTTAATAAAACCCTAATCTAGGGTTTATTAAACATCTTGTATTACCTCAGTATGGTTGACAAATCCTATCGCTACAAGAAGTTAACTCTAAGAATTTAGGGTTAGTTTTTGGTTCGTCATTCAGGTGTAGAACATGATTCAGTTTTGGGAAGCACGCAATCTTTCTAAGGATCGACGTGCATTATAGTGTTGTGTTAAGGATCTGGATAATACTTGGTTGCATCTAATGGCTGTGTTTGAAGTTCATTACGTGCTAATATTGCCATGGAAGATGTTTATGCTGCTAGGGTTTTGACACTCTATGATTCCAGTTCAAGATTGTCGTCAAGGTTATTTAACAAGGATGTTAATGAGGTTACTCCTAAGGTATCAAGTAATATTACTTTAAAAGTAACTATACTTGTGGACCTCATGTATCGACTGAAGTTACTGCAAAGTAGTTTGTGCTAAGGTTCGATTATACTTTATGCTGCCAAAGATTAGTGTTGCTTAGGCTACACTTAGTGCTGCTTGTTATATACTTAATACTGCCAGGAGATGTTAATTCTGCCAAGTCTATTGTTAATGTTGCATGTTAACATGTTAGTGCTGCTAATTTGTATGATAATGCTGCCAACATGAAGGTTAATGCTGCCATAGGAAGTTTGTGCTGCCAATGGTGGTTACTGCTGCTAGCTTTATCAGATATCGGATAACACACGGTTTAGATCTCGGTTGGATGAGGAGATCTCAGACAGAACAAGATAACACACAATTTTGTTCTTAAACATTACATGGCTATTATTTTTGAGATTTATTTGAAGAATTGATTACGAAGATGATTATTTATCACTTATTTGAAGTTGAAGGAAAGTTTCACAGGTGCGTGTTCTTATCATATCTCAAAAGTCAGTGTTAGTGATGAATTTTAAAGATAACTTATTCGTGCTTATACGGTGTTGATGAAGACTTGCAAAATCTAGCAATGTGTGATTTCTCTTATGGTGCTCAATGCGCACATTTGCTATCACTTAAAAGAGTTACGTTGTAGTGCTTGGTGTCTCATTGAAGATGAGGATTTTGTCAAGAGATTAAGGTCTACTCATAATCAGCAGTATGAGTTTGGAGTCACGTGAATAGTACAAGACATAAGACACAAGTTTGGGTTATTCTACTTCTACATCATGTTTGTTATACTGAGTTTTCTCCATCAGGAATCATTACAAAAAGCCTACAGAATTTGAGTATCAAGAGATGGCTAACATATTGGTTTCAGGGGAAGCTTATTAACAAAGTGTTTAACCATCAGGATATGTTCATGCACCACTTGAGTTGAAAGGTTTCATTACTACTGCTAGTTGTTTATTACTACCGCTAGTTTAAGTTTCTACTGTCTTGAATTCATTATTCTTATTATGCGTCATGAAGGGTAATTTAAGACATTAGAAGGCAGGATTAGTAGTGTGATATATGATTTGTAGTTGTAAAGATTTAAGTTACTTATCTTCACAAGACCCCTATTGCATTATGACAAAAAGGGGAAGAAGATTACATAGATATGATTTGCAGCTTATTATGTGTGGTGATATGAGCAGGTTATAAAGGAAATCTGAATTAAGGG
>BQNB010176783.1:0-13028 GCA_026074375.1 Tanacetum coccineum
AGGGAGCATGAATGAGACACAAGTTTCGTTTTGAGGAGGCTGCCTGCACTTTCGTGAAGTTGGGGAGCAAATCTGCAAATTTGGGAAACCATAGGGAGCATATTTGCACATTTCTCTTTCTTTTAATCCTAAACTTATTATGTGAACTTTTGATTTACTAGTTTATATATATACTTTTATACATAAACCACAAGTGTTCAATCTTTATACTTCCATCATAACATGATAATAACAACCCTATAACATATGTAAAAGTGTATAAAACTATGATTACAAGTAAAATTCTATTTTACATGTTATTGAGCATCCTAAATGGCGATTTGCTACATAGAACTTATATATGCATAAAATCATAAATGTAAAGATATTAAGAGTTTTAGATGACCTTAATATGATGTGTAGTGATGAACAAAGTGATCTAAACCCTTGTTTAGAAACCAAACCCTAGCTTACAACTCTTGAAAAACCCTAATTTTTCAATGAAACCCTAACTTGAACCTTCTTGCTTTAACACTTGTAAATGCTTAACCAATCCTTGTAAACACCTTAGGTTATCTTAGATATCATGTAGGAATATGTGTAGATGTTATAAATAAAATTTTGTATGGGTTTGATGGTGGTTTGATGTTGGTCGTGGCTATAAGGAAGGAAAAAGGAGAGAACTTTGTTGTTTTCACTTATACAAATGAGATGTGTGTGTAATATGAATCTAGCTAAGGCATTTTATATCAAGGAGACTAGTCAAAGACATATTGAGGGTCTTATGGAATGTCTTGGTCATGTTCACTATTAGAGCTAGTAAGAAAAATGGGTCTTGGTTCCTAAAACATGAGATCATCTCATGAAATCAAGGAAAGGTGTTTTGTAAGATATTTCTTTGCATTTCCATGTCCATATCTGGCCATATAAGCATATATGTGATGTTATTTAGCAAATTTTGGGTATTTTGTATAATTGTGGGTATTTGTTGAAGCGTAGAAAAGTTTTGGTGGTTCCAGGAATGCCTAAACGTATTTTATCGCGAAACATAAATACTTTACACAACTAATAAAAATAAAATAAACAAAGTTAATAATTATCCTCAAAATAATTACTTAACACTTGCTTGATATAAACATATAATTGTTTGATGCCCTTTTACATTGAACGATAATTTTTAGCTTACGCGATTTAACTTAACGATTACGATTTAAAAGTAAACGTGTACAATACTAAAAATAAATAGTGAATTTATTGACGTCGTACAATGACCCTAAAACATGGGGTGTTATAACTTAAGTGAATGGACATTTGTATTCATGTTTGTTCGGTGAAAAGTAGCTTATTTTTGTTGGTTAAATTATTCATAATGGATTTTTGATGTGTTTAGAGCGTTGACGGAATTAGCTAAAAGTCATTAGAGTTTGTAGCATTAAATTATCTTAATTCATCATTTGTAATAGTAAAAAGATGGACCTAGTTCGTGTTTCTTGAACTAAGCATATATCCCTAAACAATACTAATTTAGTTATAGGGGGATTTAATATATAAAGACCTCAAGATGATGTTTGTGACAAAAATGTGACGGGCTATTTATACATAAAGGATGTTAGAAAATCGGGCCTTTAAATATTTAGGGGCGTAAAGTGATAGCATTAGTTGCTTTACTTTTGAGCTATCAATACAACTATGCGATTTTACAAGTGTTTGATTTAAAGCAACATCGAGTATGTTTGTTTTCATGTATACCACGTACTTCAAATAGTTTTACACTTTATAAAATGTATTTTCTATTGCTCGTAATCATTTAAGTATCTTGAGACAAAGTAAGTTTTCTAAGTTTGGGGAAAAAATTTGAGGTTCTAATATTTTGTTTCTCTTCTTTTATTTCTTCCTTACCTATAACTTATAAGTCACAACCTCCTTATAAATTTAAATGAAATTATATTATCAAATTGATAATTTTGCTGACTAACATTTCTCTTATATAAAAAGCGATATAATTCTTCTCATTCTCTTCTTGGATTTACAATTTTTGTTTAATTTTGTTACGATATTAGTCTCTGTATTAGCTTATTACGAAGTCTAGAGGTTAGAGTGTTAAGTTTACCTTGTTATTAGTCAAGCGGTATTAGGATTCAATAAAGGGTCGTGGGTTTACTTGTGTCCCAAACCCAACCCGTTTTTTTTCATGTTATCACAGCCGACTTATAATTCTTATAGGAGTTGATTTGTGCATCCCCCTCATCTCTATAAAAGGAGGTGAGGGGGTCTTGTACATCATTCTTTTAAGCTTCATCTAACGTTCGGTTAAGGGTTAAATCTTGTGCAAGGTTTTTACTTTTCTAGTTAAACATAGCTGCTATAATTATGTGTATCTTCAAGATTCAAAGTTTTGCGCTAGTTTCCAGGTTGTAGACTGATAAAGTACTACAAGTGGTATCAGGAGCTCAGGTAAGCGGGTTTTGATGGTAATTTAGGATCGAGTTTGAAGGTTTTTTGTTGATCGCTTATTCTTTGAAAGAGCAGGTTTGTTCTGTTTGGGTTTCAAAGATAACGACAACAAAAGGGTTATTGGGTTCTGTTTAGAACAACAAGAAGGTGCAGCGGCTTGGACAGTTAAGGGTTCTTTTAAGATCATATTGGAGTCCGGGTTTTATGACAGAGAATACTTCAAAGGTTCTTGGATTTTTGAGTGGCTGGGTTATCGCCACAGGTTAAGAAAGTTCAAGGTTTGTTGATTTTCGTTGTGGAAGAATGACTTGCGTTTCGGGTTTTTTTGTTAGGTTCTTGACGAAGAATACGAAATGCAGATTGTTTGTTCTTTTGTTTGAAAGTCAACAGGTTATGTTCTTAATACTCTTTTTCTTTTTTAATTACTCTTGGCGGGAAAAAACAAGTCCAAGTAATTAATAAATTTGAAAAAGATTATTGTTGAATCAAATTAATAAAAGATCATTAGTTTAAAGGGTTTATTACTTTGTTAGGGTTTTGATTTTTGTGAGGGAATATCACAAGGTTTAGTCGATCAACAAAGGGATTAAAGAATGACGGGAGCCAAGTTTAACGAGAAATTCTATGGAACTGGTGATTTCGGGTTATGGAGAATCAAGATGCATGTTTTATTAATCTAACATGGATGTAAAGCAGTTCTGGAGGTTTTGCCCGCGGATATGGAAGCTGAAGCGAAAGCTGAGATAAACAAAAAAGCTCATAGTGCTGTGATTTTGTGTTTAGGTAACAAGGTTCTCAGAGAAGTTACCGAGGAGATGATTGCAGCGGGGGTTTGGTCCAAGCTCGAGACTTTGTACATGACAAAGTCCTTAGATAACAAGTTGTACCTGAAGAAGAAGTTGTATACATTCTACATGCCGACTGGACGAAAATTTTCCGAGCATATAGATGAGTTCAACAAAATCATTCTTGATTTAGCAAATATTGAGGTAAAATTCGAGGATAAAGATCTTGCTTTATAATCACCCACTTCTTTACCATCATCATACAAACACTTTGTGGATACCTTGCTCTATGGACAGGAAGCTTTGACTTTGGAGGACGTGATGGCCACACTAAATTCAAAGAAAATCAAAGAAAGGTCAAGGCGAAGGGGGGTAATGGTGAAGGGTTATATGTGAGAAGACGAACTAATAGAAAGGATTCACATCAGTCAAGGAGAAATTCAAGCTCGAAGTCTCGAGGTGGAAGACTCAAGTGCTATATTTGCCAATCTGAGGATCACTTGAATAGAAACTGTTCGAAGAATAATCGCAAGAAGTCAACAAGTTACGTCAAGAAAGATGATTAGCCAAGCTTAAGTGGTTTGATTTATGACTGTTCTGGGGTGATGATGGTGATGAATGCAGAGGCTCTGCTAGATTGGATCATGAATTCAAGAGGTTCATACCACATGACATCGAGGTTAGATATATTTTTTGATTTTTTAGAATGCGATGGGGGTAGTGTACTGTTGGGTGACAACAGGGAGTGCAAGATCAGAGGTAAAGGTACAACTGAAAGATGGGTCAAGTTTTGTGTTACAAAATGTCAGGTATATTCCTGAATTGAAAAGAAACTTGATATCGTTGGGAACTCTTGAAAAAGAGGGATAATTATGTATACTCTTTGGATGTCGATTAATGGTTCTAGGGCTGTTTTATCTAGAACACGAAGGGATAATTGTGTATACTCTTTCGATGGCCATGCATTGGCAGGCGAGCTTAATGCTAGTGTTGAAGAAAAAGACAGTCTTGCGCAGGTTTGGCACAAAAAACTAAGACATATCAGTGAGGCGGGACTACAGGTGCTGGAAAAGCAGGAGCTGTTTGGCAAGAAGAGTATAAGTAAGCTCGATTTTTGTTAGAATTGTGTTATGAAAAATTCAGACCGTGTCAGTTTCGGTGTAGGAAGACACACTACTCAGGGAGTAATAGACTATGTTCATTCAGACTCATGGGTCCGTCTCAGGTGGAATCATTGGGAGGTAAGAGGTATTTCTTATCTATTGTTGATGACTATTCTAGGACGATATGGGTTTATATCCTCAGGTTCAAACACGAGGCATTTGTAAAGTTCAAAGAGTGGAAGTAGTTACTAGAGAATCAGACTAGGAGGACGGCTAAGAAGCTGAGGACAGATAATGGTCTTGAGTTCTGTAACTAGGGGTTTGAGCAGCTATGCACTGAGAGTGGGATTGCTAGACATTTGACAATTATCGAGATGCCATAACAAAATGGGTTAACAGAACGTATGAACAGAACTCTCATGAATAAGGTACTCTTCTTATTAATTCAGTTTGGATTGCCCAAGACCTTCTAGAAGAAAGCGACATGTACGGCCGAATATCTTATAAATAGGTCACTAACGACAGCGATTGAGAAAAAGACACCTATAAAGATGTGGTCAGGACATCCAGGTGATTATGAGATGTTGAGGGTTTTTGGATGTGTCACATATTCGCACGTTAAACAAGGTAAGCTCGAGCCGAGAGCGGTAAAATACATTTTTTGGGATATCCTAAGGGTGTGAAGGGGTACAGACTATATAGGCTTGATGATGAATCACCTAAAATAGTCACTAGCAGGAACGTGGTCTTCAATGAAAGTGTCATGTACAAAGATACGTTGAAGGATTCTGGTGCATGTACTAATAAGTCTGTTGAGGAATTACATGTTGAGGTGGAACTGCAGGGGTTAAATAATCGTACGCTTGAGGAAGATCACACAGATCAGGAAGATGGCGATGATGAAGATACAGGGGATCAAGAACTTGATTAGACACTGGATCTCACAGATTATAATTTGGTTCGAGATAGAGAGCCAATGACAAGAACGAAACCTTTGAGGTTTCGAGATGAGAGTAATATGGATGCTTATGTGTTTGTTGCAGCAGAGGAAGAAGATACTCATGAACCATTGACATACCAGGATGTAATTGCGTGTGAAGACAGTTCTAAGTGGAAAGCTGATATGAAAAAAGAGATGGATTCTCTTAGGAAGAACAAGACCTGGGAGTTAGTAGATTATCTAGCTAGGCAAAAGCTGGTGAGTTGCAAATGGCTGTTCAAGATAAAGGAAGGGATTGAAGGTGTTCAAAAGCCTAGGTACAAGGCAAGTTTGGTGGCTCGTGGATTCACACAAAGCGCAAGGTTTGATTACAATGAAATATTTTCACCAATAGTTTGACACACATCTATTTGGGTTATACTTACACTGACTGCGTGTAAAGATTATGAGCTGGAGCAGCTTAATGTAAAGATGGCATTTTTACATGAAAATCTTAAAGAAATGATCTACATGAGGCAACTACCGGGATATGAACAAGGTAACAAGGTATGTTTATTAGATAAATCTCTTTATGGTTTAAAGCAGTCACCTAGGCAATGGTATATGAGATTTGATGAGTACATGCTGAGCAACGGGTTCAAGCATAGCATTTACGAAAACTACGTATATTACAAGAGTTACGCACCAGGTGAGTATATCTATCTATTGTTATATGTAGACGATATGTTGATTGCTTGTAAGAGCACGACTGAGAGTGGGTCTACCAAGTCTTTGCTTAAAAAGGAGTTTGACATGAAGGAGCTCAGGGAAGCAAAGAAGATTCTTGGTGTAAGATCATTAGGGATCTGAGTCGCAAAATTCTGAGGGTGTCACAATTCGGGTACGTTTCTAAGCTTTTGAATAATTTTAGAGTAGGCAAAGGAAAATCGATTAAGATACCACAGGATGTGCACTTCAAACTGTCATTGAAGGATTGCCCGATTAGAGATTGTGATGTTAAAAGGATGAGAAAGGTGTCGTATGCAAATGCGATTGTGAGCTTAATGTACTTGATGGTGTGCACGAGACCAGACATAGCGTATGCGGTAAGTGTAGTTAGCAGATATTTGGCGAATCTGGGAAAAATCATTAGGAAGCAGTGAAGTGGATTTTGAAATATTTGCGGGGCACTGCAAACGTAGGATTAGTGTATAGGACAGATCGTGGCAACCATGTGGACATAACAGGTTTTGTTGATTCAGACTACGCGAGGGATCCAGATAAAGGTAGGTCTGTCACTGTACACATTTTTAGTACAAGGATGTGTTGTAAGCTAGAAGGAAATGCTACAACACGTAGTGGCTCTTTTAACTACATAGGCAGAGTATATGGCCCTTACAGAGGTTGTGAAGGAAGCTATTTGGCTAAGGGGACTCTTGGAAGAGTTGGGCATGAAGCTTAACACCGTGGCAGTTTAATTGTGATAATCAAGGGGCGATTCACTTATCACGGAATCATGTTTTTCATGAGAGGACTAAGCATATCAATGTGCGCTATCACTTTATAAGAGAGGTATTGGAATAAGAAGCAAAGACGGTTGAAGTTCTGAAGGGGGGGGGTTGTGTGGGGGTGGGGTACTGAACATAATGTTGCGGATGCCTTGACGATGGTTAGGTTCCCTGGACTCAAGTTACAACACTGCTTGGAGTTGTTGAGTGTTGGTATAGGCTAATTATAAAGCTATAAGTATAAATTGTATGACTATTGTCTTTATATTAGCTTTATTACGATGGCTAGGGGTTAGATGTGTTAAGTTTACCTTAGTTATTAGTCAAGTAGTATTAGGATTCAATTAAAGGGTCATGGGTTTACTTTGTGTCCCAGCCTACTCGTTTTTTCTTTTTCTGTTACCAATTGCGACTTACTATTCTTGTAGGAGTCGGGTTGTCCTCCCACTCATCTCTAATAAAATGAGGTGTGGGAGGGAGTGGTCTTTGTACATCATTCTTTCAGAGCTTAATCTTAACGTTCTGTTAACGGTTAATTCTTGTGAAGGTTTTTACTATTCTGGTAAACTGCTATTGTAATTGTGTATATCTTTAAGATTAGTTTCCCGGTAGTTATCATATAATGATTCAGTAATCATTATTAATGAAGAGTGTTTATAGATACAATGCATACTCACGCATCTCCTCAATATCGCATTCCTCTTTCAGTAACTGAACTAACCGTCTATGGTAAAATCGAGTCTATGTGTGAGTAAATGTCATTAGAAGCTGTATGAATGCCATTAGAACCTGTATGATTCCCCTAATAATCAAGGGTCTCGGCAGTTTTAAGAATGCAGAGCATCTATCAATCATTCAATTCGACCCGTCAGTTACAACAACAATGAATACTAAGGATGATGGAGTTAAATACCATTCAATCCTCGAAAGAATACAAAAGATTACAAGATAGGAATTTTTATTTTAAAAAGAATCGATTAGGTGCTGCTATTGATGCTTATACAAAGGTCTATATATAATTTTTTTTATAAATTTTGTTAATGTATATAAGGTGTTTCATGTAATGTATGAATGAGTTTTTTGTTTTTTCTTGCAGGCGATTACTTTGTGCCTTAAAGCTGCGATTTGTTTTGTAGGTCTACTAAGTTGAAGAAGGCCATGTGAAGCTTAATATGAGGTAGAGCCATATAGAAACCATATGCATTTTAGCATCTTCATTTAGATAGCTAGCTGCAAGCATAGACTGATCTCTACATATATGGCTGATTCTTGAGATTTTGAAAGATGTATCTAATTTACAACACAGTCACAATATGAAGTTTAGGTTTTACGTTGCCTTGAATGATTGTTTAAGGCTATTATGAGTTTTTGAGGTCTTTGTATGACTTGATAGGATAAATGGTATATGAGGAAGAGAGTTATTAGCATCGCTATTGATTCAGCTAGGAAAACGAGGTCCATGGTAGATATAAGGCTACAAAAAAAATTAGTTTATATCAAGTAAGAAAATTATTTATTGAAAAATGATTATTGAAAAGACTTAAGCCTGCATCTATCATTTTTGTTGTGTAGGGGAAGGAATTGGAACCAGGTATGCGTGATCCTGGAACCAAGTTTATTAGTATTGTAACACATAACTTTATCAAAAAATCTATTGCCTGATGGTAAGTTTCTACAAAATAGTCATATGTTTTTCAACAATCAGGGAAATATCAAAGAGTGGCTCTATCTTTCCTTATATTACCTTTGGTTTATACTTATCTATTCAACCCATAAAATAACCTGCACATTCTAAAGTTAATATATTTTCCAAATGATATAGCTAGGACTAATATAAATCGTTAAGCCTTCTATAAAATGACCATTGGTTTCACTTATAAGAGTGATATATGATAAATATGTAACATTTTAAATATTGTATGGATGTGATCATTTTTTGATGTTCTAAGATGTTGGAAATAGTAGACGTAGACTATCGTAACTACGAGAGTAAATATCGATTTATCCGTTATTAAACTCATTGTTATTTTTTTACTTGCTATTTCTGCTAGAGATGTGAAGTTGCTGGTATCAGATTGCCATATCCTCCTTATCCTCCGAAGCTTCCAAATTTTTTCCTCTAAGAAAACGTCTAAGGTCAAGTTTGCTTCATCTCGGCGTTATATACAAAGCACAGGCTCGGTTGAATCAAGTAGCAAGTAATTCACTCATGGAAAGGGTTGAAACTCATAAATCAATGGTAACTTCCTTAATAAGCATCTTTCATTTTTGTACGTCTTCCATCCGAGAAAATTTACTGATTCCGGCCTCTTGGTTTATTCTTTAAAGGTATCTGCACACTTGGGGTCCTTGAATCTTTTCTAATCAGAACTAGGTCGGGTTGGAGAGTCTGACACTTGAACCTCTTCAACACATTGAGCTAATTTTGCAGTTAGTGAAAAGGTTTCAAATCAACCTGTAACTAATTAATCTTTTTCATTTTATTGTCGTCTTTACAAACATGCAATATATCTTTGATACTTATATTTAGGTTCTTAGGATTCTCTTTGCCCAGAGGCTCACAGTATTTTGATTAATGGTGTTGTGTGGAAAGGAGCGCGTTTGATGCCACCATTAGCACTTGACCTTATGTTCAACTCGAGTTAAGGTAAAGTTGTTAGGAAGGTTCTTAAATGTTGAAAGCGCCAAAACCATATTTTTACACAATTTATTTAGGTCTTCCATTGTAAACATTTTCCTTTAAGCGCTCTGGATACCAAAAACAGGCACCACATTACTCACGTACAAAATTGACCGCAATCTCCCAAATCTGTATATTCTCAATATGTAAGAATTAGTAAAAGTATATTGCGAATAAAACAAATTAAATACCCATGGATAGGAAAAAATAACATTTATGCAATATACATACTCTGTCAAGATGACGCGCCTAATGATCTTTTTCGAGTATTAGAGTGTTTGCTTTAGGGTTTTCACAAGTAAGATTTTTGCACGACCTTACAAAAGATACATGGATCGTTAATTAGATGTGCATTAACTAGCAGAATGGTGCGTTTTTTCAAGAGGTCAGATGAATCATGGTGCCACAAGATACAAGTTCAACCTTTTTCGTTAACTTTATTTCATTTCATGTAGCATATATGCGGATCATAAATATGTAACAAGATAAGGCCTACTAAATATTAAGTAGATAATATAGGTGACTATCCTTTAGCCCAGTTGCAAACATTTATATCACATTACTATTGATTCTTTTCCTATTTCTCCTTGCATAGTTGCATCCAAAAAATATGACAAGGAAAGTGTTGCATTTATGCACTTATAAGGCTCATAATCTGTTTTCTTTTAGAACATGTAGATCTGTTTTGTAGACTCACAATCTTTGGTCCAACCTGCAAATACTTCCTTTTTGGTCATTTGACCTTGAATCATACAAACAATTATGTTTCAAATAATATTAAAAGAATTTATGCAACTTTCATGTTTGGTATTGTTTTATGTTATTATTTGGTTAGTAACCAAATGTGTGCATGTTCATAAGTATCAAAGATTGTTGGATAGCTATATCAAAACCTCAGGTCTAGTCTGCACGGCTCCAATGTTGTCATTGTTGGGTACCTATTGGACTATTGTCATTAGCCAATTTGAGCTTCTATGTGTCACAGCTCAACCCTTAGGTGGAGGTGAAGATATAGTGAGAGATGATTACACTATTCACTATCAAGAGCCACCAGATACTTATTTTGGTAAATTTAAAAGGAACTGACTCTGCATTTTGGGTTCTTAATCTTGATAAATATGTTTAAGGTATCTTCATTTGTTGTGCTTCTATATTTCTAAGAATGGTACTAAAATAATGCATGATTGAGCTTTAATATAATCGATCAGAAAGTGTGAACATTGGCAGCCTAACCTTTGATTATACTTCACTTAAAATCCACCTCATCTTTATTTATATTACGAATAAGAATATGAGAATCATCTAACCCATGTTATTACTTGCTCAGAATCTCGTTAGACAAAATGTTCAAAGGCTATCTATGCATATATCCTCTTCATCACTCCATCAATGACCATATGCAAGCAATCTGCTACTCTACCAGCGGATCAAAGATCACGTTTTTTTAGTTGCTAATTTTGTAGAAATTTGTCTCAGCATGGATAACACGTAGCAGTACATGATGGACATTGTTTCATTTCTTTTCTTTTAACGCTATAATTAGAAACTGCTGCTTACATATATGCATTGTTGGGAAACTGTTACACTTTTATTAATAAAATCAAATTATAATACAATAAATTAAATTAACAGAAAATAAATAACAAAAAATTAAATAACAGACAGAAAGGGGTAGAAGCAGAAGACAGACACTATATAACGATAAGTAAATAAAAGTAGTAAAAGGTCGTGGAACGAGGCTCGTGTTTAACATGATTCCCTTAAAACAGATTCACTGTCTGTTTCCCAGGGTACAACGTCCAAAGCTGTTGTACAGCCGAACCTGACAAACTTGCCTGAAAAATCACGGAAGCAGTCATACATTTCTGATTGAAAGGATTGCTGGAACTTGGTTTCTATGGAGCTGCATATTTTGTTGTGTCTAAAACGAATGAGACTAGGCCTCTATTTATAGTGAAAACGTTGTCTTGTTTTTCAAGAAAAATAACTGCCCAACTTAAGCAAATCTTTTATTAACAAAAAAAGATTTGCATATCTTTTAATGACACAAAATATTATGTACAAACTTATTTGATAAGTTTAAATCTATTCCTAAAATAAATTTTTAGATTTTGTGTTTCACGTGTCCCACTTTGAGACACGATATCTCATTCATATTATCTCCATTTTGGACATAAATATATATAACATGTACTATTTTTCCAACAATCCCCCACATGAATGGAAATCGGTCGAAAATACACGAAAGTTTAGATAAAATTTCTGTGGTTGAGTCTTGCATAGGATAGGTAGGTGTGACCCTTTGAACCTTCCTTTGTGAGATGCACTTAGTCTCCTAGATCTGAGTAGACGCGATGTCCTTGAACTTAACATCTGTTTACGTAAACGACAATACACACTCACACAAGACTCTACCTGACCTTGTCAAGTCCTCATAGTCGTGCTCGTTATGGTCATGAACACTAGCCTGGTTCTGTAAGAGCTCTTAGGAATTGTGCCCCCCATAATTCCATTCGAAGCGACCCCACTTCTCTCTCACATAGGTGATTTCATCCTGAATCATTAAAAACATATGTTTTGCGATTTTATCTTGAATCATTATGCTTTGTGATTTCATCCTGAATCATTAAAGCCATATGTTTAACGTCAACAAGTCACATTTGTTATAGGAATGGACTAGGATGTTACAATTTTAAGTAACACCCCATATTAACGTGTTCCCCTACATTTCTATGATTAGGTTGTCCTATTGAACCCAGATATTGGGATCTCCAGTCAACTGGGTTAGGTTTTCCTTCATAGAAACTCATTCTTTTAAGGGCTTTAGTCACATTCCTTTAGACGACTCTCTAACCAACTCTCTGCTTAAGCCTTTCGTAAGCGGATCCGTAATGTTATCTATTGACTTTACGTAGTCAATAGTGATAACTCTATTTGAGAGTAGTTGTCGCACCAATCACTGTCTATGATAAATATGTCTTGACTTACCATTTTACATTGTGATATGAGCTCTGTCAAAATTTAATTGACTATCACACTTTATAAACATGGCCGTTACCGGTATACGCCATGTTGGTATGTCCTTTATGAATTAACGTAAATATCCCACATATTCTAAAATGATAAATTCAGATTTCATCGTAGATTTAGCTATAAGCGTCTGTTTGAAATACTTTCAAGATTTCTAAGACATAGCTTCCCACTTAGCGTAAATACATCGGGGAATATACAGTCTAAAAATTGACTATTTGGGATACCCTTATAAGATTCTTCCTTAGGAAGTTTTCCAAACAAAAAGCCAGTAATCAAACAAAATTCTTGCCGGCCAAACTCAAAGGTATTGCAACAAATACGATAACTAATAGGAGGACATTCTACGCTAGGTTCAGCATATACCTGATGGTGAAAAATGTAGTTAAGGAGGTGGTTATCATTGGCAAATGCGGGTAAATCCAACCATATACCGAATTTAGTTGCCCAAAACAATGTCTTGCGTTTTTCATTCCCAGGTTGATCTAATTTCTTCTTAACATCCGTCAGAAAACTTAAGGACGATCTAATTGTGATCTTCACATCTAATACTTTGATAGGTTCTTCCAT